>BLKR01001087.1:0-132500 GCA_011170035.1 Teleogryllus occipitalis
CGAGCAAATCGGGTCTAAGTCTTGACAGCGCCAACGCGCCACAGGGCCTTTGCGAGTGCAGTCAAGGAGGGGGCGGCGGGGGCGGAAGGGGCGGGGCGGAGCGGAACGCGGGCGAAAGTGAGCGGAAGCGCCCGCGCGCTCGGCGCATGCGCACTGCGGGCGGGCGCCCCCGGAAGCGCGCAGCGGGGAAACCGAGGGCGCGCGGGGCATTCCTCGGGTCGGCTTATGGTGGCCCGCGCTGTTGCCTGCCCTGCAGTTACGTAATGGAGCCGAGGCGTGCGCGGGGGAGCGGGCGCCAGTCCTTTGAAGCAGCGCACGTCGCGGCGGGAGTCAGGGATGCGTATCTGGAGGACGATTCGGAGGGTCAGAGCATGAAGGGGTGAACGAGATTCAGATAGTGATTGCTTCTTTAATAAACATTTCTGATTTTTTTCCTTTTCCGATATATATATATATATATATATATATATATATATATATATATATATATATATATATATATATATATATATTAAATTAACAATATTTATTTGCATTCGAGATGATATTAATGAAAATAGTTATTGATGTAAGAATACTTCTAATAATAATACTATTTATAATAATAATAATAATAATAATAATAATAATAATAATAATAATAATAATAATAATAATAATAATAATAATAATAATAATAATAAATATGATGTTGATAATGATGATTGAAATAATAAAAATGTATGTGTGGATGAAGAGATCGGCCCGAATCGCTAAGGCCGTAGCTGCCTCGTGCCTGAAGGGTCGCGGCTTCGAGTCCCGCCTCCTGTGTGTGTGTGTGTTTGTATGTATGTCTGCAAGTTTGTCATTGTCCATTCATTCTTCATCATCATTTTATAATTCATCTTCCAAGGCTAACAACCATTGGTAACAACCATATTTTTACAACCCGTAAAAATAGATTCAGAGTAGAAATGGTGATCCTTCCCCCCACACGCACACAAATAAGTCACTTGCACCCCTGGGAAAATACGATTTAGCCTCGGTGGGAACAATGGTACGTCCGCGCGATCCAAAGATGACCAATTCCCAACAAAAAAAAAAATTAAAGTAAAATTAACAATAATTAAATAACCGTTTGCCATTCGAGTCGATGTACGGTGCAAAGACACTTCAGACCCTTACACGCATTCTGCCACAGCTTACATTCTGCGTTACTGTTGTTAGAGCCTGATTTTGATTTGATTTGTTTATCTCGTATTTCCAAGCGCGTCAAGTAAAATGGCCATTAGTCTTGTAAGTGTAGTGCATGCTTTTCGCGTTCGCGAGAGGTGGCTATGATCTTCTCCCTCTGGGTGGTGAGATCCAACGCCGACCAACTCGTCGGCTTGCGGGGTTTTCACCAAACACATATCTTCCACCAGCAGAACTCCGTCCCAGCCAGGACAAGCTCTATGTTCCTGACTGGTGGAAATTGTAGCTTTTCAGGAGGTGGGGAATGTTGAAAACAATAACGACCAACCAGAAGACAGATGTCTGTTATAAATGACGTTTTCACTGCAAGGAAAAAACATATCACACAGCTTTCTGATGTATCCCCTCAGAAATTGGAAGATTGTTTTAGAAAAGTTGTCGGGAACTTTGTTTGTCGAGTTCCAATGATTCCATTGACTGGAAAGCAGTGCATTATTTCTTTTTTCTATGTTTTGAAATGGTGGTTTATTTAATAATGGTTTCAGATGATCGAAGATGGAATAGTTTTAAGGGAGCTGCTTTCGAAGTGTTTTTTTATTTAACAGAGTTTTTGTTCACTGTACATCATTTACTAAATACTATTTTTCATGACTTTACTACTTATAGGCGTTATTACTTATTGTTTTTCTTGTGCAGTTCATTTTTTTTTTTTGTGGCGTCGAAATTTGCCCACTCAGTACTACGACTCTCCAAACTTTACACTGCTTTAGAGGCCAACTCATATGCTTACAATATAAAACTAGAAGCGAAATAAATCATTCAAAAGCTGATAAATTGATAAATCGATAAGTTAGCATTGTTTTTAAAGGTGCGAACAGATATATCCCGAATAAACTACTCTCTACTCTTTATCATTGTCTTCTGAACATATTTATTCACTATAATTAATATACGAGGACATATCTTTTCCATTATCTGTTTGTTTGTTTGGATTTCTTGATTAAATCAGTGTGGTTCGTTTTAAATCGAAAATTGTTTAAAAAATCCTTGTTCTAGGGTGTTTTGAAATTTTTTGCAAAAGAGTGAAGTTAGTATCGAGTTTCATTCATACCCAACCACACAAATATTTATATTCTTTTTAAAACGTAAATACGTATTATTCAATGTACATTTTATGCACTAAGCATTGTAGTAATTCTGTTTATTAGTAACAAGTATGATATAATTCGATACAAAATTTAACAATACTTCTTAATACAATTTTTTGAACTGAAACGTTTATAATTAGTAAAAATATATTGTATGGTCATTACTTACGCAGAACTAGCGAAATTGAAACAACTTGGGATTTTATTTATTATATTAATTTGGTTTGCATTTTTTTGTGATTAAACGATATTGAATATCGTTTTCTGATAAAGTAGTCACCTACCGATGCTATCCGCTACAAGCAACCTCTTCTAAGTGAAAGACAAGTTGGATTTGGACTGTGAAAGCGTGGACAACGAGTCATTTAAGAATTCTCAAAGGCCACCACCTCTACGGGCCCAAACCTACGAACAAACGAAGGTGAAATGACGTTCACAGGATTACAATCGCTCAGATCCAGAGCCAGGGTGGGGCCTGCGTATTCTTTATCCGTTATCTCCGACAAAAGGGGACAGACGACTCAAGGAGTAATTGCGATTCCCACATTGCATTCCCAAGCGCCTCCGCTCTCATCCTGGCACCTGCGCCGCTTTCCAGCCACTGCCATCCCTCGCCGCCCCGCCCCCCGCGCTCCACGCCCCCCCCCCATCACCTCGCCGCCCCGCCCTTCCTCCATCGCTACTGCCCCCCTCCCCCGCCGATACCTCCAACTTCCTCGTTTTGAGCTTCTAAATCCCATAAATGCCAGTGGTTTCTCTCTGTCCATAGACCTCCACTCGAAACTGTTTCACAATGTCACTCTGTAGGATTAGAGTTCCGATTCATAGACCGTAAATTAGTTTTTGATTGTTGTCGCACTCATGGCCAAATGTTGAATTAATCTCAAAAATGTTGATCATGTGATACGTAGGAAATGCGGGTGCCTATCTTTGCTTGTCTCTCTGCGAAAATTTCATGCTTTATCCATATAATATTGTTTCAGTGGAGATCTTCGTTTAAACAGTGTCAAGGAAAGTAAACATTTTGAAAACAGTGAATTCGTGAGAATGATAACAGACAAGTATTGGCACCGTTGAGAAAGTGATAGGGTTCAGAATCTTTAAGGTCATGATTCTTAATAATTTGTTATCATGCTAGAAATGAGTAGACTGGATGTATGAGGGAAGGTTTGCTGGGGAATTACTGGGAAACATTCTTAGCAATTTAGAATCACAATGACTGGAGAATTTCTGAGGAATCTCGAATCATGAATACTCATATCTGAACATAACCGAGGGAGGAAGTTTGCGCCATCATGCCCCTTGGCATGATGGTTCATGTATAATATGTAATGTTATGAGAAGCCAATGACACTACATACTCACTGTAAAAACATTCATGCCTTATGCAGGCCTTGTTCCGCGTACTTTTTTTCAATCCTCTGCGCCATTCCGAAAATGCACAAACTGAGCAATTGGACTCCTAGAAATGAACACATTGAACGAACTGGCATTCCACCTGGTCGATCAGCGATAACCCCCTGTACTAGAGATGTGACATGGACAACAAAACATTGATGTTCAAAATTAAACATCGATCCTAATGATAAATCGCCACAATATAATAGTGTTTTAGTAATCTGTAACTTGTACTATGTTCTTGCGACGAAGAATTTAATTGGACAGTGACCGTGATTATTTATTTATAATTATAATTCATTTATAATTTATCTAAGTAAACAAACTAAATCGTGAGAACAGTGATCAAACCTGAGCCCGAACGCCTGGGCTCTCACGCCATAGAAGGATTCGGGAAGAAGAGGGGGAGATCCTTCGATGACTGCGTTGACCGCCTCTGCGTGCGAAACACGAAGAAAGCCGAAGGAAATACCAGGGCATCGGAGCCTCGGAGGGAGGGAGACCGCTCGATGAAGGTAGTATAAACAGCGTTCTCTTAAACACATAAACTGACAGCGGTATCATTAGTTCTTGTTTCATATTTTAACTTTACAAATATGTCATAATGGAACTTCATGTGGAAGCGAAACATCAAAACCGTGGAGCACAAAACATCAATGTAAAAAACCTCAGGTTTAATAAACCGATGTTTAAAACATCTTATCCCTTCCCTGCACGCGACGTGGGCCGCGGGGCGGCGCGCGCCTTTCCTTCCTGCCCGCCGCGCTTCCTGCTTAGCGCCGCCGCCGCCGCCGCCGCCGCCGCGCCGCCCCCTCGCGCCCGCGCGCTTTCTTGGGAGGGGGGCGGGGCGGGGCGGGGCGGGGCGGGCCGCGGAGGCAGGCGCCTGCCGCCCGCCCGCCCGCGCTGAGTGCGTCGTGAGCCTCATGTGGCGGCTGGCGCGGGCGGGCGCCTCCTGCGTGCGGGCGGTGCGCGCGCGGCAGCCCCTGGCGCTGGCGCTGGCCATCTGGTGAGTGAGCGGGCCGCTGATCGCGCCGCCCTGCGTTTTCTCAGGTAGGCGTTCCTCTGCGTTTACTGTTACTCACAGTTCTGAAGGCGTGCCGCAGGGTCGGCCTGCGGTCATACTTTGTATATTATTCATCCTAACGTTTTCACGTTATTCTAATTGTAACTATTCACTATTCACTGTTGGTCGAAAAAGTGCAGTAGAATGCCATGGATGCACACTACTGATGGTATGCGACATTTTCGAAGGGATTCTGAGATACGGGATGAAAAAAGATGGATTATTAGAGCTGAATTCGAGATTGCTAGTCGTTTGGAGCTACATAAGTAGTTTGGCGATATATCGATTCCTTACTTGCGCGAGAAGCTCAGCAGTCCACCGTGTTCAAGGTGAGGTGATTTGCGTTCTCTATTATAAACACTCGTATGCTGCCTTCTGTCTATCACAGTGACTGAGTCTGAAGATTGGATATGAGCTCAAATAGTGGCAGGTTCTAGTTGATGCTATAGTGAATGTCAATTACTTTTCGAAAACTGACTCTTTAGATGGTCTTGTTCTCTACCTGGCTCCGTGTGACATTTTCATAGTATTTGCAATGAAGCGATTAAATGCCTTCAGAAAATCTATTTGTTAGATTGTTTACAGAGGTAGATTTGAAAATATCCGAAACATATGACTTGCTTCCTACATTTCGTTCGTATATTGTTAATTTTCTCAATGGTTTTTCCAATAACGACTTATGAAAGAATTGTTTACCTTAAAAGCAGAAAATCTTGTGACTATAGCACAGGCATTGGTATGACAAAGTGGCATTATATGTAATTGCGAGGGAATATTTTCACTTCATTTCAATTAGTGAGCCTTGACGTTTCAACTGTAGCTGCCTTCTTTCGCACCTTCACGTCCCCTGAAATTAAAGCCTTGATGTCAGTGTGCCCATTTGAGCAGAATCAGAAGCATAATTTAATGAGACCCCGTCGCGAGAAGCAGAATACTTTCGGGGTGCATTATCTGCAACAATTACCATTCGGTCATTAATCGAATTATTGACAATGTATTACTTGCTTCTGCCAAACTGTTTCCATTAATTCAACATTTACATATAAAAAATACCCTTGTGTGGCATACTTGCAAGTGAAAGGGATATATAAAATCATATCGTTGCACTTAATCAAATTACCTGGAATTTATCTTTTAACTCCCATTCACATATAACTTCTGGTTTTAATGAATGAATTTGAAAACGTACTGTAGTAACTAACTTTTTAATTCCGTTGTAGAAACTATCTCTTAGTCCGGAGGACGTCTGCTATGTATAATGTGCTCTAACTATTGAAAGTTTCCGCATTTGGCTCTATGTCAATTACTGTCAGCACGTCCAAGTGCATGGAATCGAGGAGAACCGGTTGATACTCGTTAGCGACGCAAGCAATGCTACGCAGAAACCCACGATGACCGAAATCACCCAACGTCCTACTGACACTCATCCGGCAGATTGGAAATTGCGTTCTCATCATTCGAAAGAGATGAGAGGAAGATTTTTGGAGATTCTACACATTGGTATTATAACTGTTCCTAACATGACAGTGCGTTTATGGGGTTGGAATACCGAAACCAAGAAGGAAAATTTCGAAAGAGTATATAGTTGTATGTTCATTGCTAATTCAAAGAAAAGCGCTATCTGTATGCAGAAAAGAAACGTTACGGAGTCGTTCCTTGACACAAGTGGCTGCTACTTTCGAAAACGATGGGAAGGGTACCTGTTGCACGAGGCGCTTATTGAGAGGCTGAGCAAACAGCCGACAGGGGATGGCGTCCGGAGCGTTTTTCCCACATTGGATTTTCCTCATCGGCTTCTCGGCGCCTGTCAAAGGCTCCGAGGTTGTGCGTCGTTAGGGCGTGAGTTGACGGAATGACACGAAAAGCTAGTGACACGTATCTTAATGTCTCGTGTCATCGCTAAAGAGGCGCGTCATGCCTTGTTTTGATTGAATCTTAGCGCTGCGAGAACAGAGGCAGCGGTATGAGGTAGTTGCGTTGGACCGCGTTTACTAGCTACTAGGAGTACCTTGCCCTACTTTCTGAATGTTAAGTGCAATTTCTGTAAGCATGTGCCTCTTGTTTATATTCGTACGATCAGGAAATGAATGTAATATTTTTGTTTCTTTTTCAAGTACTCCCAGGTACTTATTTTGGACGTAAGTATTTTGAATCGAGTGTGAACAAAATAGTCAAAACGTTTTGTTAAAATGTTTTGAAGAGGAGTTTTGTATAACTAAAGAACCAACGTACAATACAACGGCCTGTGCATTAGTTTTCCTGCTTTGGTTTCCAGGTTTCAAATTCGGTCTTTGTTTCACGTCGATTTTTGTGAAATTTTGCCAGTGGACATAGCGGGTTTGCGGCTTTTCTTCTCTCAGTTCTTTTGTTTCCTCCGCCGCTCATTCCATCACCAACTTCTCCTTATTTCTTATTACTAAAGACTAGATGTTTCGTAAAAATGAATGTACCAAATTGTTTAAGATAATCACGAAAATTATTTGCGCGTTCATATCAAAGGTATTAGAATTATTAGAACAAAGATAATTTTGCATTTGTTTCTGATTATTTTTGTAAGTATTGCCTATAAACACTGCTTTCACTCAAGCAGAGGTCCGCAACCCCGACGATTGCAGCCCCCCCCCCCTCCCAACACACCTCGCACATACGATCGCACTCGAGCTCCCTGACGCCCCGCGAACCTCGCACACACCGATGCTTGGCAAGCGCGGGCATTTCAAATCTGCTAGTGTAACACGCTTTCGATAAATTAGAAGATTTATGTTATAAATAAAGTAAGATTTATTTTGTTACAAATAAAGTAAAATGCCGTTTTTTCTAAGTTGCAAGATACGCAGTGCGCACACGCTACTGCACATTAGCACCATGATCTCTTAAGATTTTCAATTGTTATTCATTGCAGATTAGAGATACATATTATTTTGTCAAAAATCTTTATCTACTAAATGCGGATAAATTAACAACGCTCATATGCATATGCACATTCATATGCATATGCATATGCATATTCTAATCTCATGAAAAATCATTGAGGGTCATAGGAGCTATAAACTGCGAAATACTACTTTATATGCTTCAACAAGTTGTGAAGTTCACTGACACTTTCGCTAGAATATACTTCAAGTAACGTAAACACAAAGCCCGCGGAGTCTCGTTGGTTAGTGTGCTCGCTTTCCACGGCACAATCCCGGGTTCGATTCCCAGTCGGGGCAAAAATTAACTGTGCGATTTCCTTGCAATGTCCCAATATCAGTTGCTGTGTGACGATAAAAAAGCTCACTTCTCAGGTTGAGAAGACCAGAAGCGTTGGAATCGCTATGTGCTAACCACTCATAGGCCTCAACCCATGGCCGCAAGGTCGGGATGCCGCTGGTAGAATTTCGTAAAGTACTTACAACATAAGCATAAAGCTTATGCATCCTTTGTACTTATTGCACCTCCTTTGCACTTATTGCATCCATGTTAGGCCAGTCTTGCATGATGTCAGTATTTATTTTGATTTATTTTAGCACGTTACAAAATATTTGAATGCCTATTTTAAACTATATTTTTAGTACGTTATACCCTTTTGAATCTCTTTAATGCCTAATATCCAGTCTCTACTTATCACTAATCCTCATTAAATCACATCACATCACATCACAGCTCGCCTCAACCTTCACCCAAATCATCGTAATCGTCATCATCATGTCTCAATGTTGATGCACATCCTACCATTGCCGCAAAGAGATTCAGGTTTCGGAACTGCGCCGTTGTGCAGTTTCCTCGCTCTTCATGAAATCCATTAAATATAATCCTTTAATGTAATTTAAAATTTACCTTTAATATTAAATTTATCAAAATTGCAGTATTCTGATGCGTATGTTTTAGCTCTTAAACTTATTTATTGATTTAAGGAGATCATTTCAGAGTAATATTAGAAGTCGCACAAACACTCACACAAGATCATCGCCCGAACTTAGTAACTAGGCGAAGGAAATCTACAGTACTCGAACTAGTGCGGATGCTTCAAAATGACATCCAGATTAAAAATATTGATGTATAAATTGTCAGTAACTTAAAGTCAGAAGTCAAAATTTATAAACTAATGTAGTTACCTGCATCTTCTAGTCACCTTAGTACTCAACATTTGCGTGTTCTGGAAAACGATATTTGGAGATCTTTATTATGATTCTGAATCGGAATAAATTATTTAAATGGATGGGTGAAGGTTGATGAGGAGGATGAGGAAGAGGAATGGGGGGTTGAGAGGTAGGGATCTCTTTGCCTACATGAAAGGACCAGGATTGAACCGCGGAACCCAGAAGTGGAAGAGGAACCTGGCAACTGCACCTCTGATCGCACCCGGGGCACTTGATTGGTTATTTCGTGTTCCCTGCGTGTCCACTGCTGTGGTCCCGCAGTTGTAGGGCGTATTGCACTCGAGCGGAGTTTCTCTCATGTCAGGGCGTGAGTGTCCGTCCCTAACCTACAAGCAACCCCAAGAATCTTCGCTGGTAGGGCACCGCCGCAGCCGGAACGAGCTCTATGCTCCTTACTGCTCTCTCGACGTATGCGACTAATGCATGAGAGTGTGTCTATGAGTGTGTGTAAGGGGAAAGGACGGAACAATGATTAGGAAGGAAAGATCGTGCGCAGACCGTTCCCCGTTTTTAGGGTTTTGCTTCGGCATTCGTCTGTTATTGATCGGAGAATCCACGAAAAACCATCTCTCAGAGCAACTGAACACTAGCATTATTCTCCAGACGGCGGCAGAATTCGACCTAGTTATATAGCCAATACCGAAAATCTGCCACCTTCGAGACTGGATCCTAGGACCTCCCGGACAGCGTCGCTGCAATATCAACAGATGTATCCCTGAGCCATCAGCAATTGGAATGTGACGACAAAATCCGGTTAGAGATTTCCTGGGCTGCTTCATCCGTTGTTCCGCAGGAATGTAGATATCTGTGGCATGTTCGAAGATAATTTTTTCGTGTTTTCATAGAGGCAGTGATGCCGATATGCCACTTTCCCTTCAACTCCAGACTGCGATACGATAATGCAAAAAATAAATAACTTATTGAGAAAGAATTAATCAAAAGAAGCTCTTTGTAAACGAAGTTTGAATTGCTCATATGTGAAGAAGTGCCGTAGTAAAATGTTACGAGTTTCTCGGAAGTGTGCGCAGCCTGAACCCATGACCGTGAGTTGTTTTATTTCTAACAAACCAGGCTTCCGCTTCTTTTGAAAATAACTTTCTTTTAAGATCATAAGTGTGCTTTCAAAATATTTTGTTGTGAATTATTTTTCTTGTTATTTCTTTGAAGAATTTGAATTCTTGCTGTGAATACTTGTTTGCTGAGACATAAGACCGTATTATAAGTTCAAACCTTTGAATAAAAGCGACGTTTATTGATGACGTTCATTGACGGAAAAGTTCGTAAATCCTGAACTACAAAAAACCGACCTTCCTGCCATAACATTTCATATTTCCTCTATGTAATACGTATACTACGTTATTTTAGATCGTATTTCCGGTCTACATTAAACATTACGTGCAATGTCCCAAAAAGTTTTTTTTCTGTTGCACAACTGTTTCTCTACAATTAGAGTAACTGAAGATCAAAAAGGCAAATAACATTTATTTTCATAATACTATTAAGCATTAGTCCCTGCGTGTATTGTGTAATCCTAAAAGACTGATTACTACTGTCGGTACAATTAAAGAGAATGTGAAATGTTACCATTGCTTTGGAATTTTATTTAAATTTGGCGCCTAACCTCTAATAAACAATAATAAGCTCCCCTTGATACAAATTCGGTTTAAGCTCGTGCATTTTCAGATATTGCGATCTCTTTTTGTTTCTCTTAAAAACCGCGAACCTGAGGCAGAAAATAACATACCAAGTCGTATTTTAAGTTCAGTACTTCTCAGCGTTGCTTCGAGGACGAAACACTATCTGGACGAGCACTATACAGACGTGAGAATATCTAGGAACACGAATTCTGAGAAGACGCCGTTGCCATTGCATTGTTTAAAAGTGAACAGAGTATCACTTAGTCGCTGCATTGCTTCTACAATCTACTCGGAGCAGAGAATAGTTTCGCGTAGTCAAGAGCTGTTAGTCGCCATTCTAATATCAGTGCATTATTGAAAATCTTTGCCGGTTACGTAATGTATGCTCCTTCGAATACATACTGATAAACACTCACACTCACTCACTCACACACACACACACACACACAAAACGTGGAGGCCCAGCTGACGTGAGCCATATTTTGTATAATTACGCACCATTTTATTCCGGATCTCTCGAAATATTTGTAAATAATTATTCAAAATTGTGTTATAGGCTAGTATTAGAGGAGTGATCAATTTATTGTACATAGTGAATAAGAAAAATCCCTTTCTTGTAGACCTAATGAAGGCTTAATAAAAGCCCAAACGTTGGCAATTTAACTGTCTTTTTATTGACAGAAACTCAAGAAAATTCCATTCTATAAAAATTACACGCGATGCCATTTATACGGATCATCTTTCATTCAAAGCATTCTTGCCTGCCTGCTTGCCTTGCTTGCCTCAAGATTCTTCATGAGGATCGGTTCAATAGATGTCTCTAACGAACGTCTTGAGAAAAAAATTAAGTATTTAAAATATAAATATTGTAGACACAATCTGAACTCTGGATCTCGGCTTCACAGAGCTTGGTGGTCGCGATGGGGCTTGCCATTATGCAATCGTGCTCTGCGCGTTGCCCCAACTACCTACCAGGACCCTCAGAGCTCGCGAGACACAACTTCATTAAGTCCTAAACCTATATGTCTCGAAATTCGTTGTTTTGTGTTGCCCCAGTCGCTGCTCAACCGCGTAATGGCGATTTGCGTGGGTGAGCGAGATGCGAATTCCCATTAGACCGCCCCGGGCGTTGCGTGGAGTCGCGTCGTTTCTCTGCGTCACCCCAACCCCGTCCCCAACCACAACCACGACCGTCAACATCGTCACTGCTTTCCTCTTTTTACTTTCTCGCTACTGCTTACGCACTATGCAGAAATTTTCAGTGCATTTTCAGTTTCTAAAACAGTGGATTTTCGACAGACAAAATCTCATTGCCAGGCCCTGGTAACGAAAACGTGGATAAATCTTGTCCCCACATATTGTAAATTACTTCCTCTAACACGTCGTGTAGTCAGAATCCATGTTTTGTGGGTCCTTGATACCGCAAAATCGATTGACTGCAAAAGTCTATCCGTCCGTCCGTCCGTCCGTCCGTGTACACAGTAGCGGGTAAACAGTAGTAGGATTTTCACGAAAATTGATATTACCCATATCTGGCTGATGTCGCGGCCCCTTGAATTTCAAACCGATATTTTAATTTTGGGGGCTACTTTACATGAAGGCCCTGGGACACTTTCAAAGTTTTTTAAAAAAAAGGCAACAAATTTTGTTGATTAAATTTTGTTTTCGAATAGGGTAAAGGACACTTAAGAGAATGGTGCAGGCCTCATTTTCGTTCATGATTTGGAACAACGCGGACATGATAACTTAGAGGATGATCTGGTGCAGAATGACCTCCTAGCGTAAATCTCTGAAGAAAGTTACTTGATCACGATGATAAGGTGGGTTTCCAGTTTTAAGTACTTTATTAATAATTTTAACCCTATGTAGGCAGATTGTCTGACTCATTGACAGCCAACCTCAATTCTGCATAGCCAGAGATATGATCGTAATTTAGCAGGTCGTAACAGAATCTCAGACACGTATTTTGCGCACATTGAATGCGGGTCATCTCAAGGGTTTTCAATCTCGGGCCATAGGCAGTATCCGCAAAGTTAAACAGGGATAGAATCAAAGAATGTGTTAAATACAAATTTAGCTTAGTTGATAAATATTTTCTAAACGAGTATAAAGTTCTCAATCGGGCGTATGCAGTACAACATACTTTAGATATATGTCAATCAAACTTCCAGGATGAGTCAAGAATTAAACCCAAATTTCGTGGAGAAATAAAAGAAGTATAGAGAAAGTTATGTAATGCTGCGGAAAATTGATATCAAGATTTCAACGGAAATGCACGTTTTGGGATGCTCTGATTCCAAAAAAGTATTGTTTTTTTTTTTCAAAACGTCCGTCCGTCTGTCCATCTGCAGTCTTTCTGTGGTTTGTGAACAAAACTACCGCCTAAACTATGCGTAGGATGTTTTCCAAACACGCATAAACTCCCAAATCGGGTTTAAGCCCCTGGAAAATTTTCAAAAATGTCTCAAAAATGGCTCCAAATTTTTTCCTTTAAATTTCTGGTAAGAATGGAGTGAAATACACATGTAAAGGTGGCATTGGTTGGATTTTCACTGTTGACCTTAAATTTTCAAAAATTGCAAAAGTTTGAACTTTTCGGTTTGTTCCTGCAACTGCAAAATTGAAGGTAGAGATTTTTCCTTCAAGTAATTTTTTTCCTCCATTATTAGTTCTTTCATTGAGGTCCTGTTCATTTTTTGAAAATTTTTCTAGTTTTCGCGCAATATTGCGTGCAATGTGTGGAATATTAAAAAATAACAAAAACAAGATTTACTTAAAAATGGCTCCAAATTTTTCTTAAAGCTTTGAGTACGGATGGTGTCAATTGCACGATATAAGATGACATTAAAATCATTTTGCTGTATTCTTTTGTTTTTTCAAAAATTACTCAGATGTAATACATTTTTTCCACGTAACGGTAAAGAAAGTGGCGCTGGTCCCATTTTTGGCGCCTCTGTATTTTTGAAAATTGGAAAAAAAATGATATTGTAAATTCGAATTTCCCATGCTTCGTTTGACCGGTTGTCGGTTCGCAAAATGGCAACAGAGCTGCTGGATAACTTTAGGATTTTTGTGATTGTTGTGATTGTTTTTGTGAGTGTTTCGTGTTAATCGTTCAATGTAAATTTCCTTTCTTATGAAAGGAAATAGATTTAAAGAAAGGTAATATATTTAACTCAAAAGTAGCAAGTATATTTATTTTACTTGCTACTTTCCTTTCCTTCACAATACTTTACAATATGGGGTTTCTTTTTATTCCTACTAACGGCTGATGGCAATTCTGTTGAGCGTGAGAAGTAACATTCAAAATTATTAGAGCCGATTATTATTCAGTTTCATTGAACTTGTCACCACTAATTGTTATCACATTCTACCAATATCTTCAAGAAAGAAAAAAAGAGAGTAATTGAGAAAGTCTCTGTTAAGAGGAAAACAAGTCTTACAGATTTACCTCCTCAGACCTTACCTCCTCATTTATTCTCGCGTTTCAACACGAACTGCATTGAAAATGCAATATTTGTTTTGTATGGCGAGTTCTAAAGAGGTATCATTTATCCCTCATATTAACAATACTTTTCCAAATACAAATTATAATAAATTCCTAATAAGCCGACACTGGGTACTTTCGAGGAGTTTTTCGAATGTCTCTGAAGGAATGATCCGCATTGCTAGATATTTCTACATCATACATGGTGAATCTCAATTTTGATAGCTGATAAGTTGGAGTTCATATAATGCGGAATTGGAAGGATAACGTTATGCATATCAAAGATCTGCAGAGAGATTAGGAGTTTTCACTTTGTGGAATCTCGAAAACATGACTTCCTGGAAGTGCAGTCCTCCATTTGGCTCAGTCCCAAGTAAAAATAATTCGGTCAGACAGTGCGTTACTTTCTATTACGAGTCTTTACATGGATTCTCACAAAGTAGGACGATATAGGAAACGGAAAGGATGTGGAGCAATGCATAGTGCTTTTTTATATTTTAGTTCTTGAAATTAAACTGAAATCCGTAGCATGTTTCTTCAAGTCAGTGTATTGCAACATTTGAATGTTCTCGAAGTAATAAATTAAGATCGGTAACAAATATTCGAGCACAGGCAAGAATATTTTTATGTGATGTATCTAACTTCCTTCCTGCCAGTTGCCAGTCTAGGCCTCTCACCACTGGAGCATGTTTTCGATTCCCAGCCAATTCGTGTAAATTGGATGGACAAAACGATCTCTAAACAGTTTTTTCGCGATTCTTCTTTTTCTCTTGCCTCTTCACAATTTCTCCATCATCATTCACCATCTAATAAATCGAACCACTGAAAAAGGAGTGCCTTAGGTTTAAGGCGTGGTTCATACATTCAAAACTGGTGCTGGTGTGGCAACTTTAATAGATCAAAAATGGTGTTGTGTTTTGTCATATGACTGTCCTTTACGAAGCGTGAATAAAATACAACGTATGTGATGACATTGACCTTTTAAAGCTGAACAAACGTTCTACACACAATTCTTTCTTTTTTCCCTTCCCTTTATTGTGCGTGTAAATGACGTGTAAGCATTCCTGCCGTAGGGCAGTTGGGGGTGAGCGTGAGGCAACCGCCGCGTGGAGGTGCTCCCCGTGTGCGGAGGGTGCGGTCCCTGCCGGCTGCGTAACCCGCGCTGATTCCTCGCGTCCGCTCTCGTTTGCGACCCCTCCCCCACGCCACCTCTCCCCCCCCCCTTTAGGCTGCGCCGGCGAATCTTCGCGTGGCGTTTGCGCTCCGCTCCGCCGCGCCGCGCAGCCCGCACGCGACGGCGCGCGCGCGCTTCACCGAGCGTTTTCATTTCACTCGCCCCACGGGAACACCCACCGACACACACGAAAAGGTGGCCCAGGGCATCAACTGACGTCACTGCAGGGCCTCTGGTCGGAAGGTCCCAGGTTCGAGTCTCGAAGGAGGTAGGATTTTCGACAAAACCTAGATAGCTAAGTCGAGTTCAGTCGGTGTCTGGAAGAGAATTCTGGCGGTCGGATTCTCGTATCGGTAGTTTTCTGTGGTTTCTCCAATACCAGACAGTCTTGATAGTACTTAACAAACGGGTCATGGACCACGCACGATTTCCTTCCCTTTCCTTGTCCTAACCTCACCCCTTGCTTACACCCACTTACATGCACTACACTTCCACAAATACCAAGAGACTGGTCGGGAGCTTAGAGCTTGTCCCAGTTGGGGTGGTGCCCCGCTGGTGGGAGATACCTGGTTGGGGAGAACCCCGCTAGCCGACAGGTCGGCACCGCATCTTACCACCTCCTTAATCATTACAAAATTAAATATCGCCAACGTTTCTAGCTATTTAGCTGGTGTAGAAAATTCTGTAACCAATGGGAGTCGAACCTAGGATCTTGCGGTCTACGAAGCGATATCTGTCGCGAATTTACAACTACGTTCGCTGTCACAATCGGTGCCTCTTTTTTTCCCTCCTTTATAATCGTTAAGAAATAGGTATGTCGATACAAGTATTAAGAAATAGGTATCAAAGAAAATTTTAAAAAACTCTAGAAAAGACACCCAAATAAAATCCTGTAAACCAATGGCAATACTAGTAGGAATGTACAGAAGAGGAACCTGGTCTATGACCATTCAAACCTATGACCTGTTAGTGTTCAGAAAGTAGATCACGTAAAAAATAATATATCAGAGCTAATCTATCGGTTCGTAGCGTTCTCGATGAAATTATTGAATATCGAAACGAATGGTTGCCACGGACAAAAAATGAGTTTTAGCAGAATGTCAAAAAAAATGTAATAGACTTCTAACCTCGTGAGAAAAGAAGTGCTGGGCGCGCAGTCGAAAGAGGACTATAGATTGTAGAAAAGGAAAACAAAGAGGAAAGAAGAAAAAAGAGCAGGAAGAATAATAAGAGGAGTAATAATAATAAGAAGAGGAAGGGTAAGAGGAAGAAGAGGAAGAGTAAGAATAATAGAAATAGTAAGAAGTTAAAGAGTAAGAAGAAGAAAAGGGGAAAAGGGTAAGAAGGAGAGGGAAAAGAGGAAGAACAGGAAAATGAAAAACGAAGAGGAGGAGGAGGAGGAAGAAGAAGAGAAAGAGGGGAAAGAGGAGGATGAAGAAGATTCTTAGATACGCAGTGCGTCCACCCGGAGTGCTTGGCTGCGACCTGCCCCGAGCATCGACTGCCGGAGGGCGTAGCTCGTGCTCTGCGACGCGGAGAGAGCAGCCGCGATTTAATGGCGCCTCCAGACGACCTGCTTTTGCGCCGCAACGCGGCTGCAAACCTACGCCCCTGCTGCCGCGCTGACGGCGGGGACAACAAAGTTTTATTCATGTACATGGAGAGATGTTTTTGAATTCACTATTTAATAAATGCATGCGCCTGCAAAAGAGCTGTTACTGTGTATGAACACTATAGCAGGTAAAGTATCTCTTTCATTTTTAAACAATGTTTTTGTATTAATGCAATGGAATATTAGTTCGGTTTTGTGATTCTGAGAAATTGAAGATGGAGTGCTTTAGAGAGGAAAATGACGACGTGTACATCACGAAGTGAGGTGGTTGACTTACACGATTTCCGCTGGAGGTATTGTGGAGTGAAGATAAATCGTACTCTGCGTACCAATTTTCAACTTTGTCGGTGCGTTGAGCAAGAGGAGTCTGGGCGCGAGTAATGGACGGAACAAAATGGTGATAAAGGTTACCAGCAGATTAGATTCGACGGTAAATTGATTGGAAGTGCATCGGAAGAATTATAATAAGGATGAAGTGTTTTAGTGTGCGAAATATTTAATGTAAATTTGTTTTGTACTGGCATGTGCGAATGTTATTATTTTATAATTTCGATAGTCTACATTACCTCACTAAGAAAGAGAAGATGGATTTGGATGCAATCTCCTTAAAATGTAGAATTAATGGCAGAGTAACACTCCCATTTACATTTATTCCCATTCACAAATGCATCATAATACTTCAATAAATATTTGAAAATAACATATTTTGAATTACGTAACTTTTATAGTAGTACTTGATTTGTATGATTTTTAATAAAATTACCTCGTAATAGTTGTAGTCTTGGCTCAATGAACCCCATCTCGATGGTCGTTTTTTTCTCTCAGTTTTCTTTCATTCACAGAGCAATGCTGATTCCTTGTTTTGCTTCTGAACATTAAATGCAAATTATCTCTTTCTTACACACACAAAACCTCAACAACAGTTGTTAACGCTAATAAATAAATTTAGTGATCTTCAAGAGTTAATTATTATTTAAATGTTTTCGGGATTGAATAATGAATTGCTGTGCTCATTATTCCTGCAAGAGTAGTGCATGCTATATCCGGGCATTTGGTGGTGCTCCTTCCCCGCTGAAATGCGACATCCGGCCTACACGTCGGCTTGGGAGAGTTTCCCCGCTGTCGCCGCCAGTGAGCGTTGTCCCAGCCGGGACAAGCTCTAAGATCCCGACTGGGCTCCCTACATGTGGTCATGTGGTGCATGTAAGTGTAAAAGTGTGTGTCTGAGGGAAAAGGAAGGGGACGAACACGAGGAAGGAGAAATGGCACATGCCCCGTATCCCGTTTATTTGGCTACTGCTCCAGCATTCGCCTGATATTGATAGACAAAAAAATCGGAAAGCTACTGACCAGTGCAGCCAGCCGTTAGAATTCTCGCCCAAAGCGCAGCTGACTTGGTCAAGATACACAGCTAGTGTGGAAATCCGCCACCGTCGGGACTTGAACCACAGACCTTCATGCCAGATGCGTCGCAGTGGCAATAGCTGTTGAACCATTCCATCTCGCTTGCTTATTTGTCGTGAAATGTGGCAGACCCCAAAAATCACACCGGGTAGCATAAACTGAGCTTCGTCAGGAGGCGAGGCGGAGGCGTTTTGTCGCCGGCTGCACGCCCTTCGCCCGGGGCGTTGGCGTGAAGGTCGGGTGGGGCGGGGCGGGGCGGGGAGGGGCGTTGCGCTCTCGAGCACGCGTCCGACGCTGCAGCGCTGCTCTCCTCCGCCCGCGGCGCCGCACGGTGGTGCATTTTCCCGAAATCCTGGCCAAAACCTCAAAAATGAAATTGCGTTTACCGAACTTTTGCAAATACTACGACACACTTGGGGGCATCTGTTTCGGCCCACATCGTGCCTCGGAGTCAATTCCCCTGGTATCAGTAGTCACCCGAACTTACCCTTCGCGGCGTTCGGTAGACCTGCAGTGCCAGAGTATCACTGGGAGACCGTCTTTGTTTGTAAGTGGTGGCCATACAAAGTTGTGTAGAGAAAGCTGGCAGTATGGATTCTCTTCCTGAAGGTTTGTAGAGTATTTTCACGTATGTTTTATAATTCATTAATGCGTAATACCGACGTAGGATGAAATGTAAAAATGCATCAAATTAATACAATAATTTTAATTACTCGTAAGTTCACGTAGACTGAAAGTTACCAATTTCGCGGAATTCCGCGATGTTTCTAATTTCATTAACTAGCTGAATCCATCCTCTTTCGAATCCAGTTGTAAAATCATGCCCCAACTTGCCCCGTTAGTAACTAAGAAGAATTAACTTTTCATCGAGCGCGTGTGACCGCTGAATATGACTCGTCGAGATCCGTCCTGAGAACGAGTACTGCTTTTACAACGTAGTTCTTACGGAAGAAATTTTGATTTTTTACTGAAATTACAAATTTACTCCATATTATAAACAAAAAATTATTTTTTTAATTTTTCTAATAGATTATGACTATTTACTAATAAAATATATATACACACACATTTACGTACACATTACATCATCTGAACTGGACTATGCACATTTTATTTCATTACAAATTTTACATAAAAATAATATTTACAAAATATGTCTCATCAAAACTCGTCCTCAGGAAGGATGTGTGCTCGATGAAAGGTTAAATACGACGTACCTACGTACGTGATATCACAGAAAGTCATCGTAACGCTTTTTAAATGCTTAAAAATTAAATCAAAAATCCATTGATCAGAAAGTAATATTTGTTTACGTAACCCCTAAGTTACATACCAACAATTATTTCTATTACATTGTTATTGTTATAAAATTAATATTATATTATTTTTAATGAAATAATACTGTAACTACAGTTTTAATATGGACAAGAAACGCATTCAAATGTAATTCAAAGGAAAAAAAATGTTTCTGAATGTGGAGCTTTCCAAACAGGATTATGGTAATAGCAACGACAATAATTCAGCGAGACACTTGTTTGAGAAATCTAAAGATTCCTCAGAAATAACGGGGATAGATGAGAATATAATTAAGAGATTTAGAAAAATTTTATTGGCAATGTCTAGTGAGCACGCCATCAGCATTCCCATTTTTAGTAGTACGCACTGAAAACAGCCAAGAAATATGTTTCCAAATATTCATGGTATTACATGCCTATAATCTATTCACAAATATATAAGATGGTATGGAGAAGGATTCGCGCGAACGTGTTCAAGACTGCACACAATCCTGGGCATGTTTAATCGCCTGTTGAGATATTGTGTACCTTTCATTTCCAGATTGAAGGATCTTCCCAAAAGAAAGTTAAAATTCTTGAACAAATATGCTTTGTCTCATTTGCGTGAGCCCGATATCACCGAAAGAAGAAATGTGCCCTAGTGAAAAATATGCTCTTCCTTTCCGGTTCTTCGGACTCTGTATATGAATTTTCTCTGGCAGAGGACATGAGATGGCATTAATACGATGCTTCTTTATGCCAAATGTCAATTAATATGTAAGTAATCCCTACGGTTTTCTATAGTCCATTTTGTGAATTGATGCAAGTTTATATAGAAAAATATATATTTACACTTCACAGAATTAAGCAATGCATTACTCTGGCATTATGTTCCCATCTCTCTTACATGGTAAAGATTATCCAAAATAATTTTGGTCGTCGTAGAAAACACTATAGCTCTCAGAGGTTTTGGCCAGGAAATCGCCAAAATGCACCACTGTGCGCCGCCGCGCGCGCAGTGCTCGACATGTGCACAAGGTTGCCGAGAGGCAGGGGAAAACGGAGCAATTGTGGGCAGAGAGAATGGTATTATCAGATGATTTGGTTTTGCTAAGAAAAAATCGTGAAATTGTCGGGAAAGTTTGTTTCTTGACCAAGAGTTTAGTTTGGGTGAAGCAATTTTTGTATAGCAGTGCTTGTATGAGATGTAAAAGTCTTATGAACTGCGGATTATTTTCTAAACAACACGAATCAACGCGGAATGCAATGGTTGTGTGCATACTTTATATTTTTGTTACAAAAGTAAATTGATGTGATAATTAGTGAGTAGTAACACATAAAAGCGAAACGTAAAACTCGTTTTTTGTTAAACTTGAGATAAATAATTATCAAGACAAAATACCGAAGCAGTGATAAATATAAAATATGAAACCGTAATTGTTGCGTTGAAAGTAATACTTTGATTGATTTATCAAAATACAGGGGAAATAGTTATTTGTGCAACCAAGGCTTCTTATGGGGTCTAATGATCGAGTGACCACAAAAAGTCCTAGGGCCTTTGGCCCGAAGGTTTTTTGTCGCCCGGGAACCAATTAACGGCCGTGGTACATACAGGATATTATTTTTAACGTAATAATATTGATTTAAATTTACTTATTTACTAAGTAACTAGATGCTAACTTGTCTCCTTTTGTCTTTTTATATTTCCCTCCCATAATTCCCTTTCATAATTTCCTCTATAAGAGAACATGAAGCATCATTCAGCGGTTTTCGTATTTCCCTCGTAACCACGGTCCTCTCGGTCCAGATCAGTTTCGCAGTGTATATCGTGCTCCTTATCAAAGTCTACAACAAGCAATAACGTATCTGTAAAAAAGTATAAAGTAAAAAGTAAATCTGTATCATTTGACTATATGAGAAAAATCTCTGGTTCATTTTTACTTTTTACTAGAAAATAGTTGTTTGTTTCCCCAAGAAACTCCTGCTACTTCTGCGGACGTGGAGACTGTGACCCCCATTCGTCAACGACCATTATGATGAAAAGATTGCTGTGAGTCACAGCGGGCTGCAATAATACAAATCAAGGAGCGCATGCGGGTCACAGACCACTAGATTGACACCCCTTCATCGTGCAAAGTACGTGCATTTCTCCTGTGTCACGTAATCATTTATTGAAAAAACTGCGTGTATGTGTTTATTGACCTCATATTTACACTGCGGGCCGCAAAAATACAAATCTTGTATCGAATGCGGGCCGATAATTTGACACACCTTCATCGTGTATAATGAATTCATTTCCCCTATGTTGCATACTCGTTTATTATAAACAGCGTGTGTTTATGACTATGTGTGTCTGCATGTGTGTATGCGTGCGTTTTTCTTGTCATATTTCTTCTGTGGGTCGCAAAATTACAAAACGCGTATCGCATGCGTTCCGTTAATTCTTCACCCCTTCATCGTCTGTATTGTGTGCATTTCCCCCATGTTGCATAATCATTTAGTACAAGCTGTGTGTGTGTATCTTGTCCTCAAATTTACTCAGAGGGTAGCAAAAATACAAATTGTATATCCATGCTGGTCGCTAATTTGGCACATCTTCGTCGTGTATAATGTGTGCATTTCTCCTTAGATGCTAATCACCTATCGCAAGCAGCGCGTGCGTGTTTGTCGCCCTGGTATTTACTCTGCGGTGTGTGGGCGCAGGAGCGTGGGCGTGGGCGGTGTGGCGGCGACGGCAGCTGACGCAGGCGCGCCCGGCGGCGGCGGCGGCGGCGGCGGCGGCGGCGGCGGCGGAGGCATCGGCGTGGCGGGCCTCTTCCCGGGACCGGCCGGCCTCAGCGTGTCGCACGACAGCGTGTTCACGGCGGAGGCGGGCGGCGCGGGCGGCGGCGCGGGCGGCGCGGGCGGGGCGGGCGGCGACGCCCCCGGCCTGGACGGCGCCCCCTGCGCCGCCTCCGCGCTCTCCGTGCGCCAGCTCGGGCCCGGCGTCAGGGTGAGTAACGCCGGGCGGCGCCGCTGCGGCCGCACAGCTTGCGTGCGAGGGGCGTTCCGGCCTAAAGGCGGAGACCACGTCATGGTTCACTAAACGGTTTTGCTTTTGCTTTTTAACTCGCCTTTAAAGCTGGATTTTTTGGACTGTTGATCGAAACTACAAAAAATTGAACTTTTTTCGGCATAGCCGATAATTTTTTGATCAAAAGCCAGTGAATGAGATTTATTTTGAAATATGAAAGATGCACTCTTTTATCGTCTCATGTATAATTTCAGTAGTTTACATACCTTTTGCGGCTCTCATACGCAACCGATCTGTATAAATGAGGTCTTTAAAGAAAGATAATTTCACGGAGACGTGACGCATTGTACTTTGACTTTAAAAATATGAAGTATATGTTTAAAAAATATACAACTATTCAGGTCAAATGCAACCTGCAATACTCGGCCGATTTTTTAAAAATCTTTATCGTTAAATAACCCCTAATCGAAGCTTTTTACGGCATTAAAATCTAAAATTTTGAGACCAATGCCCTCAAAGAAACGTTCGTCACACCGCAATCTGCAGGATGAAATCTTCTTGAACATTTTGTTACATTTGTGCTGGTTCGACGCTTCTCGAGTGTATCCCACCTGGTCAGAGCCTATAGAATCTGCAACTGTATGTACAATTAAACTAATTACTTGATATTTTACGTGATGAAATCAGACGATCTCTCTACTCGGTACTAACGTTAAATAAGAATAGTTTTATTGACTAGAGTGTATTGTATTATTGTCAATTACAAGGAGACGTATAGAACACGTGACTGAGGATAAGAGGGTCTTGAAGAAAAAGATATATTACAAGCTTAATATGGAAATGGAAAAATAGGGAAGAGGCTGGGTATATGCGAGAGTTCTCGCACGGGTACGCTAGTTTCATTAAATATGGATAGATTTTGTTTAATATTGTTGCTCTTCGATGATACATCATTAAGCTTTGATCCTCTGAAACAGTGAATAACACGTTCCACGCCAACTGTTACAGTGATGATTGGACTTACAAATATCAGCTAAACTAATGACAGCAACGTTAATTACCTCTGTATGATTATAATTTCTGTAATCATGAATATGCGAACGTTTTATTTAATCCATAACTGTAAATAGTCGAAGGTGTGTGAACTGCATGTATGCTTTTGGTCTGGAAAGTAATATTTTTGTCGGATTTGTTTCTTTACGACTCTCAGCTCCATCCGCTTCGCCTCGAGTGGCAATACGCTTTTCCTAAAAACTTCTACTACGTTTCAACCTTATACATTAACAACTATTGGAAAATACATCGTTTCCTTCCATATAATTTTGTGGATGTAACCTGTAACTGATGTCGCTCGCGGAAAGCAATGGTGGCACAACTCAAAAAAGGCGAATTTTGAGCCAATCCACTCTCCAGAAATGCAAATTGGTCTTCTTTCCAGCAGCAACAGCAGCATATTTTATAGTATAGAATTCCATCAACGAATGACAGAAATGTCAACGCTAGAATGGTGCATTTCAATATGAGGTGAAAACTTCAAACTTATTTGTCTGAAGATCTCATTTTTTGAGTTGTACCAATATTACATTCACCGAACGATATATTCAAAACGTTTATTTTGACCATAAATGTAAAATGAGTTTATTTTATAATCGCAACTTCCAAGTGATATAACAATCATCGCATAATGCTGGCGTGATTAAATCTCATTTTGGGAGGGCCTTCAATTAGCTTCTCTGGTTACGTCTGACATGTTCTCTTCATTCGGCTTCGCGTTGTCTCTTTATCCGTAATGAGTGATGATATAGGAAGTTACATTGGTTTTGAAGGTACAAACGAATTCATTTATTGTGTTGCGATACGTACTTCGCGAAATGGCTTGTCACGCAAGTTAATGGTATCCCTGCCATAGGAACGCTATGCAAGTTCCACATGTATCTGGTTCCATCTTACGCTCTGCAAGTCAAGTTGTCAACAATTTATATTTTAATCATCGCGAATCGACACCATTAGTCACAAATTAGGCCAGTTTTACGTTTCTGAATGGTAAAACAATTATCAGAAATTCTAAGATAGAAGACATTAGTCTTTAACAATAGGTATTGTTCTTAGATTAAAAGTTAATGCTAGTTTTTTACTTCTAGTTTTGCACAATATATAGTTGAAATATTTGATTTTTTTACTCGGAATCAATTTACTTAGACGATTTTTTTTCTTTCTTGGAAGGGTACTTCAAAAAATTATCCGAGTGCCTGTATTTATAAAGTCCTTAAAGTCATTACTGATGCAAATTCGTAACGAACGTGCTCTAGCCGCGGTCGCGTGTATCAAGGACGTGGCACTGAACTCTTGTGACCAGTTCCTATTTCAATAGAATTTAAACTGATAATTGAAATATAAAGTGAGTAATGTTACTTTTAACATACGTGATAAACATTTTGTCGTATTTTAAGATATTTATCTATTTCAAAAGAGAAACTAACGCTAAAACCAAAATATTTTCCGACGGTTTGGTTTCTAAAGAAATGCGATCAAAAACAATAGCGAAAGGGAAACTGTTTCATTACAAACGTGTAATACAAACATTGTACAGACTATTAATAAACGTGCTGCATACTTTACCAAGAGGTGAAGAAATGCACGAACGCGTAGATCCAATAACGTAATTCGGAAATTTAATTATGTTTTCTCGATGGGGGGCTGTAGATGTGATGTCCTGTCGACTTGTATTGTAATAAAGAATTTTGATTTTACGCTGTATTTAAAATTTATTTTTATTTGTTGGTATTTTTTGGCATTTTAACGTATTTAAGTGAGATATTTAAAGACTTTCGATTCTGTAGAAAATTAGTAAAAACTATTTGGAATTTGTGTCATCAGCTTCGTGGGAAGGAGAGGAAGTAAGATTCGGTGGCAGGATTTTCCATACTAGCTAGATACCTATACTGCGATTTTTATTAAGCTGCCTTTGAAGTAAATCAGCTGTTTCCGTGTCATCCAATCGGAAGGTTGAACACCACCATAGCGACGTTACTAGCGATATGTAAGGTCCCGATTGGACGGCATCGTAACAGCTGATCAAATATTAAACGCAGCAATGAAAAAACCGCAGTACTGGTCGCGTTCAGTCGCTGTGTGGAGGAGAATTCTAGCGGCCGGCTTCGGTAGTTTTCCGTGGTTTCTCCAACAACACCAGGTATATACCAGAGCAGTACTGTAACAAACAGGTCACGGACCACGATTGATCTTTCCTTCCTCTCCTTGTCCGACCCTCGCCCCGGAGAGAGACCTGGTTGGGGAAAGCCCCGCTAGCCGAGTGTGGGTTGGCGCCGGATCTTGCCATCCATCGGGGGAAGATCACAACCACATCCCGCAGTATAAAAAACATGCACTACACGTACGGAACTAATGACCTTAATAGTTGACGTGCCCGGAAACACTAGTCAATCATTCAATCAATCAAACTGCATATTCAGATGAACCCACCTCCAGGAGACATCTTGCGCGATCTGTCGAAGGCCCTGGTGACTGTCGGTGGGGGAACACTTTCGCCAGTTTCCCGAGTGGGTGCTTGATGTGAACTGCTTTCTTCACACCGACCTCGCCCCATTGGAAATTGAAAGAAAACGTTCATCCCATTATGAAAAGAAAGCTGATTAAATGGGTATTAAACTATTAATAGTTATTTATTTAATGAGAATTCAGATGTTAGCCATATTTTCTCAGCATATCTGACCCATATTAAATCTTTTTGTTTACTAGCCCTCTAACATTTTTTTATCTTAATAACTTAAAATTTCTTCACATAGTCAATAGGCAAAATTTGTACATTTAGAAAAATTTTAAAAAAATAGAACTTTTCAAATTCGTAATTTACTACCCTGGATTACATTTCTTCAAAACAGTCTCATTTTAAATCTTTTATGTTTTTATTGACTAGCCCCCCCCAACTGTCCTTAAGTACAACCTTAAAATTCTTCACTTAGTTTAGATTAAAATATAAACTTTTTCGAATTAAAAATTTTAGAACCTTCTAATTCTGAATTTTCTGTCCTGAATGTACATTCCGTAATAAAGAACAGTCCATTTTAAATCTTTTTACAACTAGCACTACACCTTTCTACATTATCGCTCCACGACGCCATAATTTTCTTCTACGAGGATGACTACGTGAAACACGCGGTAGAACTGTCAATAGTGATGTTGCTTTGAACATAATATGTGAAGTGTTTCGTCCGTGTTACCGTATTTTTTACATTGCAAACACCTAGGTACAGATTACTTGGAACTCATTAAATTTGAAAAAAATGCCAAGTGAATACGGAGAAAACGAGAACTCTGAGTAATGTTAGGGAACGGAAGCACATGCGTAGTCGACTTTGAACATTTACGTTCAAGCGTACGTACGCTTAAGCATGCAAATACGGGGAAGAATAAAATGTAATTGTTGAAGAATTTGTGACAGAATTTTCGGAACTAATTGAGAATGATCTTTTATTAGGATTAGAGCATAACGTTGAAGAACAGCTTACAGGTGATCTTGGGGTGAATATTTGAGCATATTAGTGAAAATAGCGAACAAAATTTAGCTGTACTAAATTCTAACTATTCGCATCGTGCATACCTGCAAATATTTTTTACGACGATTTCAATTTTGAAAATGCAATATTACCAGTTCATATCCCAAATGGAGGTAACATGCAAGGTCATTGGGCGTTGAGAATTTTTGAACGGGAGTATAACATTATAAGCTACTACGATTCGTTGGTATGTTGATTAATTGATTGATTTTTTCGTGTTTCCGGGCGCGTCAACTGCTTTGGTCATTAGTCCCGTTAGTGTAGTGCATGTTTTTTTCGCTGGAGTTGGCGGTGATCTTCCCCCGCTGGATGGCGAGATCCGGTGCCGACCTACCGTCGGCTAGTGGGGTTTCCCCCTAACCAGGACTCTCCCACCAGCGGGGCACCGCCCCAGCCGCGACAAGCTCTAAGCCCCCGACCGATCTCCCGGAATATGTGGTAGTGTAGAGCATGTTAGTGTAAGTGTGTGTGGAGGATAGAACAAGGAAGAGGAAGGAAAGATCGCGCGCGGTCCGTGGCCCGTTTGTTAGGGTACTGCTCCGGCATTCGCCTGGTGTTAATCGGAGAAACCATGGAAAACTACCGATCAGAGCAGCCGGCTGCTAGAATTCTCCTCCAGAGTTGGTATGTCCAATGCCAGAGATTGTAAGAACTTATTAGTACAAAACTATTCATGCCATTTAGAAATTTTTATCATGCGAAAAACTTTTGAAACAGTTTACAGCGTCGGTGACACCACATTCAACAAGTTATTAGTATTTAGATGTAACCGAAAGAATTTGCATTATATATATTTTTATAAGCTTTTGTATTTATTTAGCATGCTTTTCGGGTTCTCGTTTTTCCCATATGAATTATTACTATTTGTGAGTAAGTGAGTTTTTTACACATGTTTGGGAATGTCTATTAATTTGATGAAAACCTATCGTTATTTCATTGCGTAAAACAATTCGCTTTCTCCGTAAATAGAAAGAGTTCGTTTTCATACATTACTTCCAAAACCTATCATTTGTGAGTGAAACGTAAAATTTTGAGAATATGGGAATTTAAGTGTGAATTGGGAATTTCAGTGTGAGGGTAGTTTCAGTCTTCACAAAAATGTGAAAAATTCTTATCACTCGTCGAACTCTTCGAATCGAAATCCTATTCCTGTAATTAGGGAAAGAATCATGCTTTTAAGGCGAGGTAGAACATAATTAGTACACACATAAGGCCTTTTTTTAAAGTAGCTGTCTATTTTATTCCCGAAGACCCGCCGTGAGCAAACACGCGTTGGCAATGGCGTGGCACACGTCGAGTGCAGCACTGGCAGGCAGCCTCTCGCATGGAGATCCCGTTAGGCGGCGCGCCGGTGCTTCGCGTAGGATGTCGCCGCCGGCGGCCATCGGGCGGGCGCCCCGGCCAGGCGACCGACCGAGCGACCGACCGGTCGGCCGAGGCGACCGCCGCAGCCGGTCCGACTGCTTCCGTCCGGCGCCGCCGCCGCCGCCGCCGCCGCCGCCGCCGCCGCCGCCGCCAACACCTTGTGCGCACCGGTGCAGACACACGACCCGCACGCAGTTCGTACAGAGTTGGCAGCGGCGATGGGCGGCGGTTCTTGTGCGCGCCTGTGGGTACGTTGGCGACGGCGACCGCTGTGGCGAAGGCGGGGCCGGCGAAGGCGACGGCGACAGCTGTTTGAGCTTTGACCCGAGCCCTTCCGAGTTTATTACTATCATTAAATCGTTATTGTTATCTCGACCATCTCGACGGGGAAGGTCTCGTGGCATGTGATTCATGTAGGCAACGTGTGGCGTAACCGAGGCGTGGTAAATGAGTTATTTAAATGGTGCGTTCGGATCAGTGCTGCGCGTGTGTTGCTTTTGTGCGTTTTCCACCGGATGAGTGTGCTGCGGAATCGTGTGGGAACAGTAAACGGCATTATCCATCGCAAAAACAACGGCAGAATAGGTTTAATGCCCTGCAGTTTTCTCATCTGCCATTGTGAATCTACGGCAACCATATGAGACACCATCTGCAGTCTGTGCAAGTGACGTCGCACAAAACCGGTAGCGATTCAGTACCACCTTCACACCCGCTATTGTGATTGTTTTAGCATGACTCGCCCCGACGAGCAGTGTTAGCAGACACGTAGGGAAGCGCGAGAAAAGCCTGCGAGCATGCGAGCGCGTTCTCGCCTCGCCCGCCGCCGCCGCCGCTGCGGTGCGGCGTGCCGCGTGCGGCAGCGGCGGCGGCGGCGGCTCTGCGTAACGGGTCACGCGCACTTTTCTTTTCTTTTTTCACTCTTTCCTCCCGGGAAGTGCTTCTGCCCGCGAGGGAATTCACTGATCAGGTCGGGCTTCTTGCGCGTTACAGTTGCTGTCGAGTACCGTAAATGAAGTCGCGAAAGAATTGTTTATGGCTCCGTGTCGATTGCGGTGCCAGTACCTGCGCTTTTGCTTCTTCTCTGAGAGTTGGAACTACTTGGAAAATAATATATTTCGTCGTCAAGTGAAAATCAATTGCTTTTTAGCTCACACGTGTATCACATCTCTATTTTCGTATGTAAAGAGTGATTACAGTTTCCCGAGTATCATGATGAAAAATAGAACACTTAATTTATCTCTTTGATGTGTGAAGTTTTATTTAATCGATTTCATTGTCGTTAGTATTGACGGATACTTGTGAAAAATGTATTTTTATGCTTTCAATTTTTTTTGTATTTAACCGGCAATGGACTACATGCGACCAATCCATGTCCCAGTATCATTTGTCAAAACCCATTCAGCAGAGGAAGGGTTCTCCCACCATAGCCTATTGCTCTTCGCAGCTGCGCCTTAACCCTAAGTAGTCGCGATGTATTTTAGTTGCGGCGCATTGAGAGTCCGCGCGCAGCCTAAAGTGAATGAAGGCAAAGTTGATCAGTCAAATGAGTCTAGGTGTAAAAGTAACTTACGCGGGGTTGTTGAAAATATTTTAATGAAAAGTTAGTAACAATGGAAGGCAGATTTGAAAATATTATTTGCGGAGAAATGTTTCAAAGATTATTGGTAATATATTCGTCAATTTTTTTAACAAACAAATTTTAACAAAAACTACGATTTAAAAAATTGGTACATCTCATTTATAAGTTTGTACATTTAATGTATTTACTCATACACGCGTGGTTCTTTTATGTGTACTGTACAACTTCTTCGAATAACTATCATAAGGATGTATCATGAGTATTCGCGCTGGACTGAGAATCTGCAATCGATCATAACCTCGAAACCGATCTAATCGAATCGAAAGAATGATATAAAACAATTATTTGAAAGAAGGTACTAAAATCAAGGGGGGAACTAACAAACAAGAAATAAAAAGAAAAAAGTGAATTCAAGTGGACTGAGTAAATCGTGCGGCAATTGCAAGGTTAATTTGATATGAAATTATGATGTATTTTGAGTGACTTCTAGTGTTCAAATCTCCACCCCTTAACGTCGTTGCTACCGAAATGCGAACTATCCATCCTGTAGTACACAGACATTGCCTGAAGGTGGGATCGCTGTGACAGCTAATGCCTCCAACATGAGCGAAGGTTCTAACCACGCGCTGATGAGGCACTTTTTCCTTCATTCCACACTACCTCTTGTGATGTCATCTTCCTATGAAAATGTAGTGCGACACGATAAATAATTGAAATTAGGGCTTTTTAACAAACATATTACATATTATTTTGTTAATAAGTTTTATGTTTATTTTCAAACGGAGTCTGGAATGCGAGGTGTGTACGCTCTCCACGTGTTTCCTCCTGTGCGGTGCTCTGAGTGGATTTCGTGGTTTCATTGTGAATTATATAAATGTATTTGTATTTTCTATGCAAGACTTATTGAATTTCGACGTTTCCCGGTCTCATACATGCAAATACGACGATGAAAAACTTAAAAGACTTTTGCATAATGACAACTTTACGGAGAGGCGTGACTGAACAGCGGTTGCGGCAGAGGAATACTGCTCTGAAGTAAACATGTCGTGCATTTGTTTTCAGACTGTCAAATTAGTCTACTCTTAGTAACTACTCTATCTCTACTCAGGTATCTCAATAAATATTACAAACTTCTCGTTCATGTAGAGGGTTGGAAAATGATAACTTGTTTCCATTGAACTTGAATGGGAAAATTTCATGTAACGGAGTTACACATGTGTCTTTCCTCCTAATTTTTAGGCAACTCTTTTGGCACAGATGTTCGGCGGGTCACGTTCTGAAACAACCGAGGAGATTCCATATACCTGCCGAACATTTATGCATAGGGGGTTGCCTAGTATCAGGGACGTCGAATGCCATAGGTACAAAAAGCTTATATCTCCGTTGTATGTAATTTTCCAGTACATATTCGTCGGTAAAAAGGGATCATTTTCGAGCCATGTACATTATTAGGAGAGTGTGACGCTTCTTCCGTGCCGCTGGCTGCTCGTGTGCTGGGAGGTGGGCGTGGCCGGGTGCGCAGGCGGAGCTGCTGGACGCCGTGCGGCGGCGGAGGCGGCAGCCGGGCGGCGGCGGCGGGCGACGCGCGGGCGCCGCCAGCGACGACGAGCCGGCCGACGAGCCCGACGACGAGCCGGACGACGACGAGGAGGCCGACGACGCGGACGACGACGACGAGGAGGAGGAGGACCTGGGCCTCCCGCGCTCGCCCTGCAACTCGCCCACCACCGTCGACGTCCTGCTCGAGAAGGGGCTCAAGGTAAGGCGCTCACCACTCTCTTCTATTTAATACGACATCTATGTAGAAATCTGGAATCCTGCGTCTGTTATTCAAGGTTATGCCTCTTCCGGTGCACCGGTTGAGCAGAAACCGTATGGTGCAGAAACCGTAGTAGAGGCATTTATTCTTGGAATAAAAGAGTATTGTCATGTAAGAAACATACAGGTATGAACAGTAGGCAAGATATCGCTCTAATGTATGTCAACTCGTACAATCGCTCATGTATAAAAGAACAACAACAAAAACTCTCATTCCGTAGATACAATGTAAGAAAACGCGAATGTAAATTAAGAAATGCAACGCAATATTTCCACTTTGAAACTTTAATATGCAATGCAACGTTAGTTTTTTGCGGCAACATAGCTTTGCCTCCAAAGTCGAGCCAAATTGAGAATTTTGGTACGTCGTTCTTTTTCCCTCGAAACCCATCAACTGTCAGGTACCCAGAAGCTGTAATTGAAGAATAACTGGAGCATTCTGTGGCTCAGTAGCTGCAGTAGAGACATCTTCTTCGGTCCGTTTCACTCTTGCGGTCTTCGGAAAGCCACAACTCGAGCATTACCGGTATCTATTGAATTTCGAGACGAATTAGGGCGCCACGCAATGAAGACTAGAAAACCACGTCACAGTTGTGATTTAGTGTGACAAAATTATAATAGTATTCAGAATAATTTTGACAATTATAATTAGAGTGCTCTTTGGGTCTGTTCAAAAGAATGCTTTTTAATTATCCTTTTCGTGAGTATCATGTGAAAGTATTGTCTATACTCGTCAGAATTTGAGAACGCTCGTAAGTATGAAGAAGAATGCAAATGTTAAATAATGCAATTCGTTAAATATTGTGTTGGTCTGACGTGATTAATGAAACTTTATTCTGTAATATGTTTTGAATATATCATATTTGTGCTGAAGTAAATTAAACATGTTTAGGTTTGTGAAATGACCCATTTGTGTCGAACCATCTGGTATTCAACATTTAAGGACTATCTACAGCCTTTCCCCGTATTCCTAATAGAATGTGCACTGATTCATTTAGTTACATAATCCTCTTGAAGCGGATTTCCCTGTAGAGAAGTTTCGTTTGTCACATCCTGTCATTTATGGCTAACTGAAGACCTCAAAATATGCTGTGTTGAGTTCACGAGAAAAACTTCGTGGTGCCGTTGTTACGTGTATTCATGGTAATGAATTGACACATGAAAGTATTCGAAGTTCGGTAGGTGTGGGTTTGTCAATTCCGGGGCGTATTCAAAATCTAAAATTTGAATACAGATGTGCAGAAGTGAAAGGACAAGTTGTCTTCATGTAGGAGATGATCATTAATGGAATACTGAACGTTGCTCATATCCGTATCTTCGTAATGTACTCAAATTTATCAAACGATTAACCTTCTTATCTATTAGAGGTTTATGTTAATTTTAAAGTTATTTTGATTTGTAATAATGAGCATCGTTTTTGTTGCTCTTAATACACATATAATGTGTTTAAAAATATAACAGATGAAACCTAGGTTCGTCTCTTTTTAAAATTCATTGACTAATGTGACGACCAGTCTGATCTAGCCCAAGTGCAGTTCCGAGTAGTCAAACGTTGCACGCCTTCTTTCCGGGACTTTTGTTCTAAAATGATTCCGCAGTGACCGTCGTGGTAAATATGTAGAGTTCTTTCTGAGTTCTTGGGAATGTAATCCTATTAATCAAAGGCAGTGCTAGTGCAAAACAGAATTTCTTTTGAAAAGGGGTCGAAATATTTTATTTCAAGAGAAATAAAATTTTTGATAGCTTCTACGATGTTTGGAAATCGATCATTCGACGGCTTAAGCAAAACGAGAGCTAAGATATTTCTTTTGAGAATTCACGGTAGTTGACAATAGCACGTAAATTCTGAACTCGTTTCATGCAAGCGACAAAATTTTTTACAAGAAGTGCGTTTCTAAAATTCCTCGAATCCTGTTTCTTAAAGTCTTTCAAATCCTTTGAATACTTGATGTGTAATATTAACAACTAACCGAGAAAGCTTTATGTAAAGTATAAACCTTCTGATACAGAACGAATAGGACGCAATTAAGGATATAGCCCACGGAAATTAAATCAAATAACTGTCCTTAAAATGAGAGAAGCATGTTATGCTGTATTGTGCATTAAAGCAATAATTATATCATGATCTTTTAGAGTAATGCAGGGATTTTAAAAACCCAGGACTTTTTAAGTTTTCTTGAATTTGAATGCTCTAGTCGTAATTTATGCCATTTAGCTTATGGGAAGATGTAAAAAGGATATACTCTGGAAAATAATCGAATAAAATAACTACTATTTCTTTAGAAATGTAAAATTAAAATTTGCAAGTCTCTTTGTACGTCCTATTCTCAATGAATCACAGAGAACGTTTTACTTAGTTTATTGGTAACTACATATCTTTAAGGTTTGCTAGGACTGTAATATCCTTTCTCAAATAAACTGCAAAGAGCCAATTTATTCGACATTCACTATTAATTTCAGAGTCAATTTAATTACAGTCAATTATATGTCAGTTTAATTATAGAGTCAATTATATAGTTAATTATAAACGTTTAGTCTCTTGGAGCATGCACTTATGAAAATGCAAAGTAAAACGGGAAAGTTTCAACTACATCTACATTTACATCTACAACTACATCTACATCTCAAAAGTATTTTTAACGCATAATGCAAAAGTATTATTTCAAATAATTTAGAAAAAAAGAAGTACATGAATATTTTTTCTCTGTCGGTTGTGAGAATTGTTATTGTAAACCGTAATATTTCTTGTTTATAATCGGTAATCGTCGTATCAAGCAGATGTTCATATTATCAGTACTTGTTATCCTTGTATTTATATAAGTCAATAAATTCATTATTGTATTAGAAGTATGAAGATCTGTGCTGTCATTAATTCCCCCGAGTATCGAAGTGTTGCGTCACAGCGTTCTTAAGAATGATATCTATCTAATTACTCGTACTTTCATTTGATAAAGATTGATAATCCTCACGAGATATCCTTTGGCGTACGGTGCAATATTATATCAGTGTATGGAAGGCGCTGTGAAGTGTAATGTTTGTAGTCTATTTTAAAAAGGTGAACACTGTAGGCGTTTATTGCTTAGAGCATTATTTATAATTTAAAGTAAAGTGAGCTGTAAATGACGAGGACATCGGATACATCGGTAGCCGTATGTAGATATCGTGAGCGTTTTCTTAGCCTTGTGAGTGATTCGGGTATATATAAAATATATCCTCTTAAAGTCTGTGTTAGATCCTATTGATATTGTCTCTTCAATCTGGCAAGAGTTGCGATTTCCTGTGACGTGATCCCCGAAGCTCGACCGAAAATGAAGAGTGTGAGTGCGGTGCGTGCAGCGGTAACCCAGTTCTGCATAAGGAGCCCCCACGCGTCCGATGCATTATTTACGAAGTGCGCGGCGCGCCCGCGTGCGCCTGCGCCTGCGCGGGGTGGGCGTGGGCGCGCGCACGACTGGAGCGGCGCAGCGGCGGCGCCGGCAACTGGGTCGCGGGGGCGGGGCGGGGAGGGGCGGGGTCCCCGGGGGGCTTGGTGACCGGAGGAACGGGTTCTGCCTAACGGTGCCTCGGCTTCCTGCTCGCGGGCGCGGGCCCCGGCGCGGCGGCGGCGGGCGGCGGCGGGCGGCGGCGGGCGGCGGCGGGCGCCGTGCCGTCGCCGGGGTCCGCAGTGGGACCATGGTGGCGGCGCGGCAGGCATCCGACCTGCGCGCCTGCGCCCCCGAAGGCCCCGACGCCGACGGGGACGCCGCCGACGCCGCCCCGCCGCCGCCCCCGCCGCGCCCTCCGCGTCACAAGGTGAGTCCCGGCGTCTTCCCCAGCCGAGAACGCCGTCGCCAGTGTGTGTGTGTGTGGTGGCGGAACCGGGAATTCCGGATCGGCGGGTATCTGCGCCGGGGCCTGTTTTTGCGCGGTGGCTAGTGGCGATTTCGGCGCTCGCCGCGGATGGGGGGTGGAGGCTCCAGAGAGCGAGGAGCGTCCCTGGTCGCCCGAAACGCCGGCGGCAGCGGCGTCATCCCGCGCGCCTCCCAGGGGAAGCGAGCGGAAAAGCGGCCGAACTACTTCCGCTTTACACCGCAGTTCTATGATGCTCTTTGCCATGATCTCCTAAGGACGAAATTTACGTCTTCTCATAATAATGCGAATTCTATTATTGGACTTGTAGATAAATTACGTGTACAAGAGCCGTCAAGTGTCTGCAGCGTTTACAGCTACGAGATTTCTTCCCGAAAGGTGGAGGGTGAATGGCGTGAGAATTGATGTTGGGGTTCAGCCTTTCCGGTCTTACGCGTAGCGGAGGAACCGCATCGTGAGGACCCTGCAAGTGATGAAGAGCTTAAAATTGCGACAATGTCTTGCGTACGGGTCGAAAACCACTCCTTTGGTAATGTTCTGAGAAACGGTAGACAACAACAACAACAACAACAAATAATAATAATAATAATAATAATAATAATAATAATAATAATAATTCGCAAAGGTGATGAAAATATTTTAAAGTCGATGATTATTTTTCATATATTTTGTTTTTGAACTTCCTAACCCATTTATTTATTTATTTGTACTACTTTTGTAAGAAATGAAAAAGTTTATCGCAACATCTTGTTACATAAAACTGCAGGATACATAGCGATGTATAATTGGAAATGTTCGGCGTTTTTCGTGAAGCTTTTGTGCCACGTGTGTACACTTGATCAATGAACCATGACTAATATAAAATTATCATTTTGTTTTTCACATTTTTATATCAGTTTTATTACGATACAATGTTTTATCATTCGTTTTCAATGGCTTAAAAAAACTTGAGTGAAAACTGTAATTGTGAAAATTATTTTATCATTTTGCTTACTAATATTACCTTTCTGCTAAGTTATGTTCGTGACTTGGAGAATGAAATCTTGTGACAGATATTGAATTGGAGATATTTGAGAATAACTAATTTGTAAGTTTTCAATTGGATTTTGTTACGTAAAAATTGATCAATTGTTTAGAGATTTTAAATTGCGTTTAAGTGGTTCCCTTCATCTCTGACTCAAGCGAGAGAGGAAAACATGTTCACGTTGGATTTTGCATATGATTTATTAACATGCATGAGGTGGGCCGAAATTCCAACTTTTTAATTTTGGTGCATTAGAGCCACGGCCGTATTAATATGCTAAGCGGCCCTAAGAATGACCAAACTATAAGATGCCCGTATACAAACACATTAAAAAAAATATGTTTGAGTCACTTATTCATCGATGGTCCTAAGCATGCGCTTATTCTGTTGGCTGTTACCTGTTTTTGTTGAACTGGAGAAGTAGGTCAACTGGATACACATAGTGAAGTGCTTTATTGCATTTTATCGGAATACATGGTACACTCTGAAAATGCGAAAGAATCGTAAGAAATATTAGTCACGAGTCATTTTGTACCAGTTTCTTCAACCTCTGCGGAAGTGTTGAGTGCAGTAGTGAATGTCTTCTTTCCTATGAATGCATTAAAGATTTGTCTTGTAGCTGTAACCACTGTTGGTAGCTGGCAAGCACATAATATTAGTGTTGCACGGCAACTTATACTAATTACAGGGTCCCTCTCCGAAGCACTAAAACTCAACTCGATAACCTTGGTGAACTTGGTCTTGCTTACATACAGTGCCATTACATCGGAATAACATGGATCACCCACCACACGCGGCCGTTTCATTAGAATGCAGAAGACATTCGTGGACGGGGTAAATGGAAGCATCTGGAGCAAATCCAATGAATGTTCATGTCAGCGGTGACGTTGAGTGGAGAGGACGGTCGTTGCTTAAATCGTTCGCTGCTCTCATTAAGGCTTCGAACCAGCACTTGCGGCGGCGAGCAAGAGATGCCGCAGAGAAAATCTGATTGAGGTTGGCCGACCTCCAAATTGGCGTCCCCGATCCGGCGCCGGGTGGCTCCGGAAAGCGGCCGCACGTGCGACAGCGCGGAGCGGGGTGGAGCGCTCAGGGATGGCGGGAGTGGAGCGAGGCGAGGAGCGGAGCGGCTGATGCGAGGGGGGAGGTGGGACGTCGTGAGGGACGGAGCGCGATCGTGCCGAACGGCGTGGGGCGGAGCGGGACGACCGGCAGTGGAACGGTAAGGCGCGGAATGGGGCGGGGCAAGGTGGCGGAGGATGGTGAGATGAAAAGCTGGATAATGCGTCGCGCGGGGCGACACGAAAAGGAATGGAGCGAGGCGAGAGAAAGGTGGACAAAACTAATCAATCGGCTGCGGTGATTACCTGGCGGGAATGACTTATCTGTGGCAAAACGGTTATAATTTCACCATCTTCCGACGCAGTACTAAGTGCAACAGCATGTCTAGGCCCAATGGTTGGTTGAGGATCGAAAGAGCAGCTTTCTCCTGTTTTCCATTATTTCAGTTGGCCTATTAGTGGATGTTTCGAATTGGTTTTTGCTTGAAGTCCCATTGTTGAGCAAATAATGTTACATTATTTTATATGAAATATCGCCAGAAACTTTCATTTAGCTTAGATGACATTGCCAGGAGAAAATAGTTCCCAATGTAGTCAAGTGTTTTCAAAAGTGTGCAGGGAGGGGGCAAAAATGGAGTGGAGAAAATGGACGGAATTAATAAATGGACGAAGGGAAATTATTTATTTGCAGCAGAAACGTTACATCTTACCAACATTTATTGCAGGTCTACGCCAATGATCTGTTGAGGTACGATAGTCAACCGTTCCACCCTTTTTCATTAACCCTTTCCAATTTGCCTTTATTTTCATTGTCTTTTTAAACAATCTGTTCCGTCCGGTCTGCATATTGTTCTCACGTTAGTTTATAGTTTATTTTATAAAGACCTGATACATTTTGTAGAATTTTCTGATATTTTCATTTCTATTCATATAAAAATCAATCTTTTACCATCCTAAGAATATTTATTTCTAATTCTGTGGTACTTCTAATTCATTTTTGCCTCAAAGTCCAGCGTTCATAATCGTGGATCAAAGAAAGATTTTTTTTTGTGAAGTAATCTCTTAGCATTCGTTTGGGGTAAATTACATTGTTATAAAAATATCCTGAATCTAATATTTTAAAACCAAGGCACGGAACCTTGCGGGATAGTGACTGCCGACATTAATCAGTCGCTAGTGATTAACCGTTGCGGATTGACTTCAATATGAAAACAAACCGACATTATCATCGTCATCATCAGCTTCGAGATCCGAAATTCGATTGTCCGCCTTTCTTCTATTTTCCGGATCCCTGTTTTCATTAGTTTGATTTCCTTGTCATTTTATGCAATATGTGTGACGTAGTTATGTTAGAATCTTGAACTGGCGATGCAAAACATTCTATGACCCTCTTTTTCAAAAGTAGTTTTTGAATATCCTGTTCCTGGCATATAAATCAAATATTATAAATCAGGGGCTTTCAAACTTTTTTGGTCCACGGTTCCCTTTACCTGAATGAATATTCCTGCGGTTCCCGTGGTAACAATAAGCTTTAAATATAAGGTTAATACACGCCTACTAAATATTCAACACAAATCAGTTAAGGATACAATAGGCTATTTGTAAAGGACTTGCCTTGTTGAATTAATCCACAATTACTTAGTAAAAAAAGTCATGTATATTACAAATAACATATATTATGATGGTAAAAAATACATAAATAGCACAACGATTAAAGTAAATCAAATCTAAAGATAATTTTTAATAAATTACCGCGATGCCCCTGTCTTATGGCCTCGACGCCCCTGAGAGCCGCGACGCACAGTTTGAAAACCCCTGTTATAAATCACCTTTTGGTTCGATTTCTTCAGTTCTCTGTGAGATGTTACGTCTCTGTCCGTGCGAAATCGATGAGTGCGTGACACCATCTCTTACTCATCTCGTTTCCTCATGCTTTAAATCATCTTCTTCTCTAAAATGATGATTAGTGTATGGACGGAACTAGTCAATCATTTGCGTTCCAAAAGGAACGCAAGATGCTACGAGTATCTCGAAAGGGATATCATAAGATAATGAATTCTATTTAGAGCACAGGAAAAATGAGAATATGTATAAAAAATCCTTAGAAATGCTACTATAATAAACAGAAGTATTTCAATATTCCGATAACATTTCATCTAAACTTTATTCTATGTTGACATTATGTTAAAGTGGGGTGACGCACTTTGTTACCGTTAACTGACTCTCGCTAGCAAACTTCAAATGAAACGTTTCCATGAAAGATGTGTTAAGTTTAAATTGCGTCTTTACGGAAACGTAAATACTGTATTCCAAAACATTTTTTAGACCCGCTGCGCAGCCGTTGCATCCTGCATTCGGAATATACAAAGGCTTAAATGGACGTATTCAGACGGCGCGGCGTCGGCGGCGCGTTGGTTTTCATGATGGATCTCTGCAACGGGTCGTGCGAGCAGCAGATGTGCGTCTCCGCAGGCGAGACGCCACCGGTCATGTGATACGCGAAACAAAGTATGCGTAGGATTTCTTCCAAATTGAATAAACCCTTTTCGATCTAGCCTCACTTGAAGCTCTGCGATTTTGAAAAACATTCTTTAATTTTTGGGGGTACTTTACATGAAGCCCCTGCGACATTTTCAAAATTTTCTCAAACGTGGCTCCAAGTTTTTTCTTTCAATTTCTGATTAGAATAGATTAAAGTACTTACAATTGTAAACTGTATTTTCGAAAATAACAATTTTTTTTCGGCATCTTCCTACAACTACAAAATTGAAGATGGAGATTTTTCCTTCCAATGAAATTTGTTGTCCATAAATAGTTCTTTCATTAAGGTCGGGTACATTTTTTTGCACAATTTGTGTAGTTTTCGCGTAATATTGCGTGCGATATGTGCAATATTTAAAAAAAATCCGAGTCCCAGAGCGACACCGTCCAAGCCTCCGTGTTCGGCCCCCGCCCTACTCATCGACGATGGGCGGCGGGCGGCGGGCGGCAGGCGCGGGGCAACGAGTGACGGCATCGCCTGCGTCGCCGCAGCGTCCGGCAGCGCCCGCCCGCAGCTTCCGGCCTCGCAGAGATGGTTTTCCCAATGGTTCAGAACGGCCGCGAGACGCCAGTCGACGCGCGATCGGCGGCTGGTTCGTCTCGATCAATTTCCCGGCGGCCTTCCTCCCTTGCCTCCAGTGTCTCACCGCTTTCCGCATCATCAAAATGCAATTCGAACCCGCGCCGCCTCGAACTTTTTTTTGGGGGGGGGTGTTTGTTTTGCTGTGTCATTCACTCGAATTTGCGGTGCCACCGTCAGCGTGAGCTGAAAGTCGGCGAGCCCAGCGCGTCCTCCGTGCCCGTCATTGAGTTAGGACGGGCAAGTTCAACGCTTCCCTTGGGCTGCTCATTTGATTCGCGTGGACTCCGCCGTCCTCCCCCCTCTCTGTCGACGGGCGCCGTATGTAGCGCGCGCGGAATTCGGCCCGGTGGCCCTGGAGCGGGGCGCTCGGCCTCCATCTTGAAAGTGTTACGGGATCCCGGGCGGCTGCGTGGCGTTGCCGGCGTCTTTTTGGAGATGGTGACCGCAGGTGGAGGCCGGGCTTATGCGCGGGGGCGGGACGGGGGGCGGGCGCGGAGGAGAACAATGGCCTGCGACACGGAGCGCTTCTGACATGGTTTGTCAGGAACCTGGAGTTTTGCGCTCTTACTGGGTGGATCAAATGCTTCATTTCCGAAGACTCACCCTTGTCTATCAGGGAAATTTGGGTTACCAGTGGAGATCCTCCGAATGAACGTATTGCCCTATATATTTTTAAGTTTGTTTGTTTGTTTGGCGTTTTAGTTGGCGTAATCTGAACAAAAAGTAAGCTTCTATTAATCGTTACTGCAAGTTAATTTTCATGCGTGAAATTAGATCGGAAAAGTGGTAGCAACTTTTGTTGTCTTGTTATTTGATTCAAAGACTTGGTTATGTTTTAACACTCTTTTATAACCCTACAAAATAAATATAATTCTATGAAGAGTAGTTTTATTTTTTATCTTGTGTGTTTATGGAACGAGGAAACTTGAATATCGATGTATCTTTTTCTACTTATTTGATACAAATTTTAAGGGTATAAGCAATTTCAACGAGTATTTGCTATTTCTTGTGTTTTCATTATTTTACTTTCATGAGAGTTAAATTTGGAAAGGATTTGTTTGTAAAAGATGCTGATAATAAACGATCTTTTTCTTCTTTCGTCCTGGGAAATTGTTGTAAGTTAAAACACCTACGGCACATTTAAGAAACGAATTTATTAAATTTACTCATTTGGTCACGTGAGTGTAAGATATTCAGTAAATCATGTGAAAATAAGTACGGGTCAAGCAGGATTGTGATAAGCATGTGAGCGGTAACATCGTGTACTTTCTCTTGGGTAAAGTCTGAGTGTGAACACGAGAAATGAAACAAAGGTGTCATGTAAACGTTGTAAAGTAATGGTGAATCATAAATTCTGTTGGGGCTGGACGACATAACAGTGAGTGTTGTAGGCGCTGTTATCTGGAAAAACGCTCCTGTAAAACTGTATATGTTCCTATTCTTAATATTTAAAAAAAATCATATAAAAAAATTAACGTTATAGTGAAAAAAGTTCTGTAATTTGTGAACCTCTTATCACCAAACGTATTCAGTTACGCTGTTGATGCACTTTGTGACGCATTTTAGTGCAGCCGGTTAGAGTTTTGTGGTTGCGGAGTACGCACCGGAGCGTAGCTTAGCCGCCCGCCCCGCCCGCCCTCGTCACGACTGCGTGGGTGAGGATGAAAGCGAACACGACTTGTGCCACTTTAGCACCTCGTCATTCTCCTCCGGTTTCATCCTCCCTTTTTTCTGTTTTCCTATTTGAGTCCTTCCCCTCGTCCTCCATCGCTTTCTGGTTCAGTTTCGAATATTTGCTGCTGCAATTTTTTTTCTTCACATTTTCCTTCTTCTACAACACATTCACATTGAAGATGGACATTTGCAACGCAACTGGAGAGCTATCTATCTGCGATCTTTGGAGACTTGATCAAATTCTTTAGTTTTCACTAAAGCCAAGAAGACTGGGCGTGCGCTTGGCGCGATGGTTGAGGGCTTGGTGCCATTCCTGGAGACAATTGGACGAAATCCTATAATTTAAGTCATTTGCAAGTCGCGGAATCTTCTCTTGAGCTTTCCTGATTCGGCACCACAATTGATACTCATGAGGATGCAAACACTGCCTGCCGATAGCACTCAACAAGGCCTCGGCTGGTCGGTTCTAGTTTTAATTTCGTAATTTCTATTTTTCATGAGAAGGGAACGCTTTTTGTTTGAGAGGGCTGCTATCATAGAGAAAGTACTTTTCACAGGCGTTGGTTTCCTCTGCAGATTTCGATCAACCGAGATATGAAGGGAACTTCCAGGAACTCTTCCTAGTGTTGTATTTGCTTGATTTTTCCAATATTATTGTTCACTCGTGGGCTTCAGGCTTTCATTCCTCATTCTTTTCTCGTTCCAGCATTTAAGTTTCACTTTTGGGCCAGATCGGTGTATGAAAAAAAATTGAAATCTTCCTCTTTAACTACTTGTGTACTGGTGCAATAATCTTAGAAGACTGGTCACAAGTAATAATACGAGTGCTTTGGAAATTGTCGATAAGACCCTGGTTCGCGAAGTGAGGAAAAAATTCAGGCAGTGTCTGAAAGCATGTTAAAATCAAAGAGGTTTCGTTATAGTACATATGCGGTTTATTGCACGTCAACACAGCGATCGATACATACCCCCTCCTAAGATAGATAAGTCGTAACTTATTATTAACCAGTAGGAAGGAGCGGTAATAAAAATCGAATAGAAAAAGCAATATTTTTTTAAAATAGTTAAATACTATTGATTTTAATTTCTCGATTGGAATAGTCCTAATGCGTTGCCGGGTGCTTTTAGAGTTAACTGATGTAGTGAAACTGAGGATGCATTTATCAACCTGTACTCGAACCAAAAGAAGAAAATTTTATGAATGATTGATGACGTTCATTGTGGTATTTATTTTTCCTGATAAATAGCAAGAAAGTAATTGAAATCTAGAACGATATATCAATACATTTTGACTCATGAATCAAAGCTCCGTGCTATTTTAAACATACATCCAAAAACAAATATGATTTCTTTAAGTGAGATGCTGTTTACAAATGCAGAATTATCTCTGTAATGTCTATAATAACTTATCAGCTGGATTTGCAGGCCCATTACAGGTACATTACTCTTAAGTATATTTCTCTTTAAATACTTTTAAGTATTGAACGTGTGTGTATTCCCAAAATTTGCACGTTTTGTCGCATTAAACACAATTCTTTAAATTGATTGATTAGTTATTCCGGTCGCGTCAAATAATGGCATTAATCCCATAAGTGTAGTGCATGTTTATCGCGGAAGACGGCGATCATCTTCCCCCGCTGGGTGGAGCCGGGCGCCGACCAGCGTGGCATTGCTCCAGCCGGAACAAGCTCTAACAGCTCAGACTGGTATCGCATCAAGTGTGTGTAAGTAATGGATGAGGATAGGACAAGAAAGAAGAAAGAAAGATCGCGCGAGGTCCGAAGCCCGTTTGTTGGGGTACTGCTCCAGCATTCGCTTGGCGTTGATCGGAGAAACTACGGAAAACTGCCGATCAGAGCAGCCGGCCGCTACAATTTTCCTCCAGACAGCGGATGAACTCGACCCAGCTCTGTAGCTAGTGTCGAAAATCCTCCATGGAATGCCACCTGTTCTGTTCTCCTTCTCCATTGCACTATCGATTAATTTTCTCCATTGCAGTTCGACAACATTCAGGGCACATTTGAGGCACATCATTAAGTGGATATTGTATCGAAGTGTTTAGATTGTCTACGCCTGTCAAACCTTATCACTCTGGATGCGACCCATTAACAACAGGCATCTGTAGCAATCCAACAAATATCGAGAATGTTTGAAGAAGATTCCATTAATTCAAGAATAAACTGTTTTAAGAGACTGGTGGATAAAGCGAGTACTTGTTTGTTTTCAATTTTCTAATGCTGATGAATGCTCTGAAACTTATTTACATGAAAAAGATGTCAGAGAGCTGCATTTTGAAACCATTTTATTGGATAATTAATAAAAAACACTATTTCTCTTTACTATGAACGGTTTACAATATTTATATTTGGATTATTTCTTGAAATTTGTATTTACAATTAATTTACTAACCGGCATTTCACTTTTCGGTGTCTTTCCAAATTTGATTTTCGAGCGTTCACCGTTGAAGACCACACACACTATGAAAGCAAACAGCTATAATAAAACATGGCAATAATAGGACATTGTAGCCTCTTGGATATCTATTTTTAATAATTAATTTGACCACTAGAAATCGTGACATCAGCAAATAGCACGAGTGAATGATTGGTTCATTGATGGTTCGCCCTTCTTTGAATTCCACTGTTGATTGGTTACTTAAAAGGATACTGAACGTGCATAGAAAACCCTGTAGACATTTTGTGACAGCCAGTTTTCCCCTCAGATCCCGTTAAAGTGTGCCTAAGGAAAGAAAAAGATTATGTGTTATCATCTGAGAAACAGGTATAAATTTACAAGCGTTCATTTACTTAACCACCGGATATTCACGTGTCTGCCCATTATGTCTTATTTAAAGAATTCACTAACAGTACAAGAAGATAAATCACGACAACTTAAGAAATTCAGTAAGATTGAACCCTTTATCATTGGCATACAAGTGAAATTCTGATAGTCGATTTTTCGTGCTTTTTTAGTTATTTACGTCAAGACAAGTGTTTTCGTTATTTCAATTAGTGAATTCGTTGAAATCTTGGAGTTTGGATTTACTAAATTATATATTATTTCGATTTCCACTTTCTTGCGCTTACTTCGTAAGAGGATTTGTTATGTAATCGTGCGCCGGGAAACGGTGAATTTTCGGCAGAAAAAACTCTTTTTACCGGGCCCTGGTATAGAAAAAGTGGATAAATTCTGTTGTTATTTATTGAAAATTACCTCCTTCCTCTAAACGTGGTGTAGCCACACCTGCTCCTCCGCGTGGCGCCAGGCGCTGTCACGCCTGCAGGTTAGCTCCGTGGCTCCTCGCCGCCCCGCTCGAGCACTGCGCGCCGGGCGAATTCGCCCCCGGAGTGTCCGTTACAAGACATCCACATATAATGCATGCACGTTACTTTACAACACATTGCCAGTTGACGTTAACAAAAAAAATCCGTATACACATTTAAGTTAAAACTGCTGCATAACTGTTTCTGTGTGATTGAAGACTGTACTGACCATCAAAAAGAAAAATAATATTTATTTTAACAATGATATATAGTCCATGAGTTTACATTTTTATTGTATAATTTCAAAAATGACTTCGTATGCCTGTAAGAAGAAAGGCACTTCATCTTCTGGGTCAATGACCCCCATCTCGATCACGCTTTTGTCTAGTTTCCATGATCCATTGAGCAAATGCTGAGATGGCCCATTGCTTTGCCTCTGGGCATAAATGTAGCTTCACTATGCGCACGTTTTGTTGAGTTCATCTTTTGATGAGCTCACCTTTTGCTAGTAGTGGTAGGATTAGAGCGGGGAGTATGTTACTATTTAGTTAGTAATACAAAAAAATTAAAATTTGCAGTTTGTTTATCGATACCAAGAAGTTTTCTATAACTCGGGAGGAAAATGCCTGGCTTTCAAAACTTGCTACTTTCGCTTTTTTGAAACTTTTATTTATCATTCAACTATTTATAGTTAAAATGTTGGGAAGAGATTCTGGAACACCAGAAAACGTGCGCAGATGTTACTTCTCACCCATGCGTCAATTCGATTTTTACTGTTTATTGAGTAATAAATCAAATCAAATCTTCCTGAATCCTTTCGATCGCACTCGCTCGCAAGCGAAATGTTTAGACTTCTGCGTGTTACGTTATAGTTCATGAAAGATAAAACGCTTCTTTGAAACTTTAAGATCTGCTTGGGTGTAACAATTGATGTCACTGCAGTGCCTCTGAACGGGAGGTCCTAGGATTCGATTTCCGACAGTCGCAGGATTTTCGACACTTGGTTCATAGATAAAACGAATTTAGCCACTGACTGGAGGAGAATTCTAGCAGCCGTCTGCTCTCATCAATAGTTTTCCGTGGTTTCTCTGATCAACACCAGGCCCCTCTAGCTGTACACTAACAAACCGGTCATGGACCTCGCGAGATCTTTTCTTCCTTGGTCTGTCCTCTCCGCTTACTTACACACATTTATACGCACTACACTACCACTCATGTCGGAAGATAGTCGGGAGCTTAGAGATTGATCCGAGTGGAACGGTGCCCCCGCTGGTGGGAGATACCTCGTCGGGGAAAACCCCGCAAGCCGACGTGTAGGTCGGCGCCGTCCCTCGCCATCCAGCGGGAGGAAGCCCTCGATGAAACATGCACGACAATTGCGGCACTAAGGACCTTGGCAGTTGAAATATCAATCAGTCAATAGAAATTTGACGTTCAGTCACAGGCGCCAACTCTACGGGGCCCTGGTTTCTACACACGCGTCCCTCCCGCCATAACATTTAGCAGGGGCCGGGCGCTTCCCAAATGTTATTTAAATGTACTGAATCTCTTGTTATTCTTTCAATTCATCTTAAGCGCGATCAACCTTCCGGAAGGGGAGAGAGGGAAGAGTCGGAGCAGCCTGGTATTGAGACCGAAAAATCGCATAGACAATGTATGCTGGTCCATATGATTCATGTTCGTCTGCCCTTATGAGTCGTGTGGGCTGCGTCACGGATCGGGCTAGTAAACCACATTTAAATGACAAAATATTTCAATTTTTCTCGCCGAGTACGCTCGCAGTCTTCTTGGATTTCGTTTCTGCTGCAGAAAAATGCTGATCGTGACCAAAAATCGCGAGAGAGACATTTCACGTCAAATCGCACTCAAAACACCAAAATTTGACCTTAATCTTTTTAATCATTTTCAATTTTTTCTGTTTATTGTATGGATCAAATATGCTAACATGTGTTTTTTATATTTTTCTAACTTGTATTATTTTTGGAAATAATTTTTTTTTGAAATTTGCTAAAAATGACGCGCATCACTAACTTTAAAGTATCACATACTTTAATACACTATTGAACGGTGTTTCTATAATTATAGAAACACCGTTCAAATTCCATTCTAAACTCAAGAACATGTTGTTTTTTTTCGATTTTGCAAACTATTTTTTTCCTAAAGTTTTTTAAAAATTTAAATTTTGAAAATTGAATATTTTTGTATACTTAATGAGCTAAAAATGTATATATACAAATATACTCACTGTCTATAGCGAAAGAAAGTAGTCTCACTGTAGTTTCAGTTTGTGACAAAGGAGTGAAAGAACGTATTTTTGAAGTTCCCATTATTGGCTTTCAGTTTTGATACCTAGACTTTGTTCACTGTGGTGACTGTGTGTATCTAAAGAACAAAAAATAAATGAAATATTAAAAATACTTCTTTCTGCCGAATCAAGTAGTTTCTTCGGTGTTGTAATTGGATCTTGACCTGGTTGGCTGGCTCTTGACTGGCTCGAATGGACAAATCTCTTAACAGTACCTCCGATATCATTGCATTTTTTTTACCATGTGACGTCGCAAATAATGCCATTCTGCAAGAAACTCCGAAACTCCGAAGTCTTCATATTGGCAAATGGTTTTAATTTTTTTACATTTTTGTATTATGTCCTTGAATCATGAAATAAGTACATGATTTTCTGACATGAATCACAAATTCGCAAATGTAATGATTTCTAAGTCAAGTTTCGCTAGTAAATCGCTGTTTACGCGTCTTAAAGATTTTTTTAAAATAGTGATCAGCAAGATTAAATGGATTGAAGCATCTGTCGTATCTTGCACGGAGGCTGCCACTCATGTTGCACAGTGTTACACACGATTCACAGTACACATTCTAGCAATTTTCACTTTACATGAAGCTTATTGCGACTCTAATGCTCAGAAAATTTTACTCGTGTCCATTGACAAGTGGTCTGTTGTATTTTACGGGCAAGGTCAGGAGGGCGCCCCATCCCAAGGGCGCAAATTGACCCAAAAGTAAAATTCGTTTTGCTGACACGAGGAAAAACACTACTAGTTGAATTCGTTTCACTGTCATCCATCCCTTCTGGGGGCAGAGTAACATGTGAGATACTAATGTTTCTTGAAACCCTTATCAGGCAGACGGTCATTCTTTTTATAGTTCTTTCGCACTTGGATCAAAGACTGACCGAACACAATTCGTTAGTGTATGTGCAGGGAGAAGGTGCTATCAGTCTTACAGTTGATTTTTTAGAATTGTCGGTATGCAGTGCACACTTTTATCTTGTTGTATTTTATACAAAATTCGACAATAAATACGCCTATATTTTTTCAATTGTTTATCTGATCGAGTTCATATAGAAATTTTCAATTTTTAAAAATAATTACAACTTTTTAAATGGAAATTTTGTTTTTTGAAAAATTTATTTACAGAGGAATAAAATGCACATTTCAAAATATTAAATGAAGAAAACAGGAATTTTTAAATTCAGTACATTCGGAGCAACAAATGATCACATTTTGCGAAGTACGCGTAAATTTCGAATTTTAATATAGGCATAACTACACAAATAATCAGATTTCAAGCAAATAAAAAAAATCACGTTTCTCTTTTCGTTGTGTCCAGATTTAAGAAAACAAAATCGTACATTTAAAAAGTACTAAAATTGATACATTTTTAATTAAAGGAGAAAATGTCAATTGGAAGGGAGAAAGGCAATAAAGATAGTGAGGATAATACCAAAGTCCCTGATTTTGAAACATTCCAAACCTAAGAAATAACAAAGGATCGGGTCATGTACCCCATGTGTTACTCTCTCCCTCGCCCAATATTTCATTCAGGTTCGCGGCCACTGCATCCAGTCATAAAATTAAAACGGGCACACATCTGTAGAAAACATTATTTGAAGATTTGAGGTGTGTGCGTGACATTGTGTGCCAGAGTTAAAGAAAAGTTCGCAAGTGGGATTTTGTGTTATTTAATTACGTAATGGATTTGATCACGCCGGTTTCTGAGTTGCAAACATTTATTAGACTGTTTGGGCTGTGCGTTGCACTTTGTTAGCTTTTGTTCACACTGGGCTTCCTGTATACAGCTTAGAGTATGTTATGTGTTGCTTATGAATGGTTGTAAATAGATCGAACATTTGCTGACATTTGCAGCTGAGAAATTAATGATGCATTTACTAACTGAAAATTTTGAAGTGTATAGCGATAAGCAATGGAAAAAATGGCAGAAAAAGTAGCAATCTTAATCAAGAGCACGTGGAGCGTTGCAGCTTACTCGTCGTGCGGGTACAGAAACAGACTCGAGTGGGTGTGACATGGAGAATGGAGTTCTCGCTCAGAGAGTGAGTGCCGTGAATGTTGGCGCATTATTCGGAACGGATGAACGATGCACAGTGCGAAATGGGCACAATGACATGCGGAAAACAAGGTGATAAAGTAACGAAAGTGCACACACTCTAGTTCTACGTTTACCGGGAGCTGAGTGCGGTAACAATTTGTTGTAACAACTTCCGGAAACAGGAATACGTGCCGTGCTTTAGCAGGAAGAAAGGAAGTCTACTATTCATGTGATGTGTACTCCGCGAAGTGTAGTAAAGAACATAAATAATGTTCACATTTTCCCTTAACCACTTAATCTTCGTTTTAGACGCGTCTGGAAACAAGAAACTTGAATACGACTTTAACATAAATTGCAAATAATCGCGTTTAACTGTTTTCATGATATGTGTGTATTTTCCATGTTCGCTCGTTGTGTAACGATGACTGCATTTTTCGGATGCCATTAGTTCGTTAAAGTGTAACTTCTGAACACTTCGAGGGCATCCAGAAAACATTTGAACCAACATTTTTTAATACTATTACATGAATATACTTACCGTTCGTATCGACGATAAACGAAGGTTATTTAAACGTATTAAAATCATGCTAATGACTTTCAAATTAAAAAGCCTTTCGATTGCCCCCCCCCCTGTTTTGTTTCTTGTGTTTGTTCTCATTTTGCATTTACGTAGTTTTTGGTCTTTTTTCACTTTGAAGAAGTCTAATTGGAAATAATGGGGATGTAGAAAATGCTAAACATTCTGATATCGACTTTGAGCTCTTTAAAACACGTGCACATCTGATTCGTTTTCGTCTTGTAACTCTTCTTCAATAACTGACTTTCATTTTTCATGTAAACATAAATTGAGATGAATTCTAAAAGTAGTTAAGAGTTTTCTTTTTCTTCCAAGAAAAGCGTTCTCATTTCGACTATGACAGTTTGCACACCTATCTCTGACTATTGTGGGGTTATCTGCATAATGGAACATCCGCTGAGATGCTGCCTGCGATTGCGTTCACTGAGTCGAAGCTGCTGCTGCTGCTGCTGCTTCGTCGGGGAAGATCCCGCGAGGCTTCCTGGCATTGTACATCTGCCCCGGCGCCCACCCTCCCCTTCCCTCCCCACCCCCTCCACCCTACCTTCGGCTTTCTACTTCCGGAGCTCCGTCGCCGCCACGGCCGGACACGGAAGTGCGTAACGGGCGGGGGCGGCGGGCGCGCCAGCGAGCAGGGAGGGAGAAAGTGCTTCGCGGGGGCGGGGGCGGGGGCGAGGGCGCTGACAGGAGCGGTGGATGTTGCAGGAGCTGCCCACGCAGTCACACAGCACGTGCAGCGATGGCTCGCTGCTCAGCATGGGGAGCTCCGAGATGGACGAGGTGAGTTGTGCCTGTTGTCAGATTTTTTAGAAAACAGGTTTTATGAAACGTAGTACATATAGTCGTTTTTTGTATTCCAGCATTATACACAACATTTTCTGTTGCAAGAAATAGTTCATAATAGGGCATTTTACGGCACAAATAATGACGTATTAGATTTTACGGCACAAATGATGGCGTCAACACACATTCAGCCAATCGCAGCGAGAGAATCGTGGGAAGGTAGCGGTGAACGGAACAGCCGACCACAATTTTCTCCCGGGTGTCAAATACCCGAGACGTCACAAGATAGTTGTTTCGCAAAATTAAGTTTGATTCTCTTATAAATTTATAGTGCTATTACACAAAAAATAGTGTATGCAACTCGTTTATAATGTTTTATTGCTTTCTTACAAATTTGAAAACTCGCTTCCAACGTCTATCGTTTTTGAAAATGTACTCATGCAATAAAGGTTATAAACTAGTTGCATAAAATGTTTATAAAACGTTTCACAAAACAACTGTGTTATTACACGGACAAATAGAGAATTCCATGTGACCATATACAACAGTATCCAAAAACGGTTGATGGGTTCTTTGTTTTTTCTACCTCAAGAATGTTGAATTTACCATAGACACGATTTCTCAACAAATTTTGAAATTGAAAAGCTATGATCCTTATACGATATTTCGGTCATTTAATGATAGATCCATTAACTGCTGCAATGTCAGTAGGAGAGGTAATTATTTAATAGTAAAGATAAGAGTAAGTAATAATTAATTATGAATAAGAGAGATTTTGCTCGACGAAGCGTTACAGCAATCGACACCTCTGTCGATCTTACGTATGCAGTTGCACAGTTCGAGTTTCGCAGTATAAATCTTATTTCAAAGTTAATTGTAAATAGATGTCCCTTTACTGAAACACTTTGGTAAGCATTTTCTGTTAAACCATGAAGGCATTTGCTTTGACCCACTATTTTTCTTTAATCCATTGTGCAGTTCACGAGTGTCACCTCCGGGGGGGGGGGGGGGGGGATGAGCAGGGGGGGGCGCATAAAATCCGTAACATGTTTCGAGATAATCTTGTCCATTGAAACTGCCCCCAAAAAATTGGTGCTGATGACGCCCCTCAAGAAATACATTTTCAGAAATTATTAATTTATAAAAATGTTCTCTGATGGTTTTCTCAGAAATCACACTGAATTTTGGCTTAGTTAAAAAAAATACCATCATAATAACAGCATTTATCCAAATTAGAAAACATTTACCCTAGAAAATGTTTTATCTTGCTAAAACTACATAAATAGTAACAGTTCTATGCCTCCAAGCAATACGTATTAAGGCTTAAGGTTGATATTTTGGAATTAGAGATAATACTTCTATTCACGCCTTCAGTGGCTTTGTGTGAATCAGAATTTAAATATGTTATTGGAGTTAAGTGAAAGAAACACACAAAATATAATAAGAATATTTAATTTCATAGTGTATGAGTCATTACAAATAAGCAAGAAAAAAGAGCATTTTAAACAATTGTACTTCATGTAATGAAAAAAGATTCATGTATTCTGGATTTTTGAAAAAGTTTACAAAACATAAGACACTTATTAAAGCAATGTAATCTTGCACAGTTTGCATCTTTTAAATAACAACTGAAAAACTTACTCAAAATGTCTAACTTATCATTCACAAATATTTCCTTTAACCCCTTAACTTACCAATTACAAAACGAACGGTGGTCCAAAAATTTCCAATTTTTTAAATTATTCCTATTAAGAACATGAATATACTTGCGCTTTTAAATTTATGAAAAAATTCAAACCCCCAAGTATACTTGGGCTTTTATGTGAAGTGGTTAATTATGATTTGAATTTATAGGACTCCCTTGGACAACACTCTGGTCATTCTTCCAAACTCTCTCTACATGACAAGAAGATGCTACAAGAACCTGGTAAGTTTGTTTTTTTATTTTGAATTTTTGTGATTTAAGATTCTTAAATGATTTCAAATTCTTAAGTAATTTAAGATAAGGTAAGTCTTAAGTAATATTGAGTGAAAACAACTTGATGTAGGAATTTTATTCTACATGAACATTATTTTAGAAGAATTATCACAAATACTTACACATTTTATGCAATGTATTTAGTTTTACCAACATTTCTGTGAACATTAAAAATTTAGATGTAGACCACCATGTGATATTCAAAGTGTATTTATAGGTTCAACATTTTGAAAACAAATTAATGAAATACTTACACTTGATTGATATAGAAGTAAAATAATTTTTAATCACTGCAACAAAGGCATTGAAAACTGAAAATTAATTATAATACCCAAATCGAGGAAAAGCAGATTTCACTATTGAGACTAGTTCAACCATATTAAGGTGTATAGATTTTAGTAATTAACCAAGTATTTTCACAAATCATTTACAATTGTATAATTGAGATACAAACTTCTGTAAGCCTGGAATGTTGCAAACAAAAATGAAACAATTTTTCTGTTTTATGGATTTTTGTTAAAAAGGACTATGCTCTAAAAACAAAGTACATTCAATTCTTTTCTTAGTATTTACAACAAAAATCAAATGTGAAAAATCACAACTTAAACACAGTTACCTGTCGTGACAGGCACTTGACAGTTCCTGAACCATGAACTAGGCCTACACCACACAACAACACACACATGAACAGTGCTGGATTTGCGCACCAATTTTGATTGGAAGTCTGTTTGCAGTAGAGAGTAGCACAATACAATCCGGGACGTTGCTGCTGTTCCATAATTGCATTTTTCATGATAAATTATTAAAATTTAGAGCAACAATACTTGCAATTGAAGTAATTTTTTCCTGTCTGTGGACCACGATTTTCAATTTAAGACCATTTCTAAGTTAATATGTTCAGCTACTTGTTCTCACAAAATGAACAGAGAAATTGTGCTTTCTTTTAACACATTCCCTGTCCCTATGAGAATATTATAATATCTCCCCATGTCCATTCTGACTGTCCATCCATGTCCATCCTGACTCCCCATGTCCTTCCTGACTGTGAGAAAATTTTACTGTAATATTCTCAAAATAAAAATATTTTTTCACACATCTTGGAGCATTTCTAAATTGTATGACCATCCTAGCAAGTCCACGCCAAAATCTGTGCAGTTATGGGGAGTTCAATGAAGATGTTTGCTGTAGAAATTGTAAACATCTGTGACCCACATGTAGTTCACGGATGTAGAAAACCATCACATGTTATGTCTTGTGAACCGCATATGGATCACAGGACAGTGGAAGTGTTAATATGTAGATGATGTCAATGAAGTGATTCAATATCAAAAGACTCACATGTTCATACACAGAAAAGAATGATGTAGAGATTATATACCAGATATAACATTATTAGCACTATCACATCCATTTCGCAAACAAGTCATATCCATAATATTAAGAAGACAAAATTTACCCATTCTGAGGCACTGAGAAAATAATCTACAATTTTAAAACCTCTGCTGAAAATCTTACATCAATTCTTAATAAGATTATCACATTGCTCATTGCTCTAATATCTTATTTCTATTTTTCACTTTCTATTTAATGTTTTAGGCTTATTGTTTCATTAATTTCTTGGGTTTTATCAATTTTATTTTAATATTAACATATTAAAAATACACAATATAACTCTTCTGAAGAGAAGAAACAATTGCAGTCACAATGCAGTGACTACTAGATGATCACAGCTATAGGAGAACAATTAAAACAAGGTGTTCTCAAAACTTGTTTAATGGAATTATAAATTTCCAATCTTTCAGTTTACACACTATATTTTAAATTGGTTTAATAATTATTTACTGTTCTGGAATGGCACATTTTCCTCTTGAAATTTATGGTCATGAAACCAGTAAGAATACAAGAAATGACAAATCCAGTTTATCCTTAATGCGAACGTGGAAGGAATGTACATGAATTTGTATTTTTCCAATTGGAAAAATCACAAGAAGAATACTGTAATGAATATTTTTATTTTGAGCAAATATCATTGATTGTTGTTGTTTCATAATGATGTAGTATGTACTCGACTTACTACATCATACAAAATAAGAGTAGTTAGACTACTCTTTATTTCAAGAGTAGTATAACTACTTTTAAAATACCAATACAAGTTATAATATGCTTAATGAAAAAATAGTTGGGATTGTTGAATAGTTGTAACATTCTTTCAAAACAACAAAAAATTAGTTGGGATTAATGTTACTGTCAAAACCACAAAATTCCGACAATTTTATAAAATTTCTATTGGCTCCAAGATTTTAAAATTATGTCCCAAGAATGTTAATTAAGAGAATTTTCTGTCATTATGTTTCACTTCTTTTAATTTTTTATTTAGGTGACTTGCTATTGAAAACAAATAATGTGAAAAATTGAATTAAAGCATTACAAATATTCAATTGCATTTATATACATTCTATTGTTTCAAAATAATTTCTCTAAGTAGAGAAACCAACAATTCTAATATAACTCCCAATTATCTTCGGATTACAATTAGAGTACAATAGTTTTAGAAAACCAAGGAATTCATTCACTTTCTATTGATTCAAATGACACTTGAGACTCAAGGTAAGCTCCCTTGTGCACTTAAAAGACTTCAAGGGCCCTTTGAGGAGGAACGAGGGTTCTGTCACAATTTTTCTTCTACCTGTGCTGTTAGTCTTGCGATGCTTGAAACTTGTCTTTTCTTGGGTGATTGTTTCTAGTATTATGTTTGAAACTTTATTTTGTGACATAAGGCAGGCACCTCCTGAGCAGAAATCTTTAAGTACAGAACATATTTTTGAAAAGAGTGAATGTTTGTATAAGTTAACTTTCATAATTGTAAATGATATCTTAGTTTTGATGTAGAAATAGTTATTTATTGACCATACTTGTGCTGCATAGAGAAATAAAATTGTTTAATACCGTAATTCTACGGTTTGGCTGCAAATTTCACAATTAACATAAACAGCAGTGGCATTTGTAAGGTAACTTTTAACATTTCAGATTTTCTGACACCTAAATGCATTCAAAGAAAAACTCAACGTGTCTATTGCCAGGTAATGATCATAATGGAACAGAATCTCTGTATATAAATTAATAGGTGCTGTCTGATGAATGGTTTGTATGAATATTGAATTTGTTTCTCCAATGTTAAACTTAAAAATAAAATTATCTTCAATTTATCTTAAGGAAAAAATGATTTAATTTTTACTTTCTTGTTTATTTTTTTATTTCAATTTTGTTCAGTAATCTTCTGATTAAATGTTATTATTAAATTGTTGTTGTTGCTGCTGTAGTTGTTTGTTTTTGATAGATCTTTAAATATTTTCTTTTCTCATTTCGGACTGCCAAATTGTTAGACACGTGTGTGGTTTGTAGCTCATAGATTGTACAAATTATAATAGATTTTTACCATAATTTGATTGCTGTAAACAGTAGCACTGTTGTTTGTGGGCACTTGTGAACACATTTCTGTTGTTTCTTTTTTCTTGAACATGGAGATTAAGTTTTTGCATGGTTATGAAAATATTACCACTCTTGCACTTATTGCCTCATAAATTTTACCAAAAAATTAACCATTGCGTTAACTGAAAAAATCATTTACATTGCTAAAAAATTGGCTTTACACTGTCTCAACCTTATAATGGGTTGTTTTCATGAAAATGCTCTCATGTGTCAAAGACATTAAATAACTTTTTAAAAAAACCTTTTTTTTTATTGATTTTCACTGTTACTTGAGTTTTAAAAAGAATAGAAAAGTTTCAAAACATGTTTCAGCGAAGATTTTGGGTTTTTAATTGTACCTAACCTCATTTTAAATCTCCTAAATCCTAAATATGATTTACCTACAACAGTAATTAAATATGGAGAAAAAATAATTTTTATACAGATACTAAAACTCTGTGTATTCATTTTGAATGTTGTTACTTTGTGTGTCTGTCAGTCAAAAATATTTTCAGTGAACAATCTTGGACTGCTATCAGGAGAGTAAGTGCTAGTAGTCAAATTAAACTTTATACAGTTGTAACAAACTTTATGTTCTTTTTGAGCAAACTTTTTGACATCATTCAAAATTATTTACACATACAATGTTGAAAATTAATAATAATTTGTGAGTATTTTATTCCAGTTTTCATTTCAGTCATATCCATTTCTGTCTTGCACAATAATACGTCTCCTGCTTATCAGCCTGTCTACTTCATCTTTCAATGTACACATTTAAGTTTTACTTCTTTTTCTGAGTGAAACTGGTTACCGCTTCTAAAGCTCTTGAAGCTAATAATCTTTTCCTGATTTGAAATTTTAGAGAAAAACATTACATTTTTTTATAACATGTGTCCAAACCATTACATTTCATTTTCTGGTATTTGTATAATACAATTGACAGGCAACAGCAATCATTATTCTCAGAATTTATTTTCACCTCAAGCTTTAATTTTCTATTGTTTTTAATCTATTTTCATTGTTTCTTTGACATTTTTTTTCTATTTCTTTGTGAAATGTACTTGCCTATAAGTGTGACACTTGCTTTCCTGAGCTGCCTAGAATTTTAATTCAGAGAACCCTGTGAAGTTTGTGGTGTTATTTAGTATTTATAGAAATTTCAAATTAAAATTGAGAAATATGTCTGGATTTTGCAGTAGAGATCTTTGCAGGGTTCTTTTGGATAATGAAATTTATGAACAAGCACAAAAACTTCAATCAAAACACCTTGCAGATGTTACGGAAAACTTGTCTCAGTTATTGTCTGCGCATTTATTTAAAAAGTCAAATTTCAAAACTAAGAATCTGGTGAAGATCTTGCAAACATATTCATAACTGAACATTGCTCATTATTAACAAGTTTTCCCGAGTGTTCAGTATTGACATTTCTTGTGACACTTTCCGAGACACTTTCTGCTCGTCAGAGCCGAAAGAATGTTTTCAAAATCAAAGCTGATTAAAAATTATTGACAAAGTACAATTGCACAAGACTTTCTGAATAATTTAAGTATTTTATCAATTGAGCATTAAAAAAAAAGGATAGATCTGGTTTAAAAATAATATTTCTACTGTTTTTGATAAATTTCTAAATGTAAAGAAAAGACCAAAATTTAAATTTTAAATTGGATCAAAAAACTGTAAAAATTATAATCAATCTAATAGTTTAATGTAATAAATGTTTTCACTTCTAAAATTCAATTTATAATCACAAAATTAAATTAATGACATGGCCCCCGGATTGTGTTAGTGGGGCCTCCTCTGTTGAACTGTCACTGTCTCTTATCCTTTTCTTATGAATGAGTGAAGGATAAACTAAGGATGCATATAAAAGGAAATTAGTGTTTTGCCTCTTAACTAAAAAATAAATCATAGAACACTAAATTTATGATCCAAAGCTTCAATTTGTCTTTCAGAAGATAGTTTTTCCATCACAGGAAAATTTATTTGCATTCAAGAAAATTGAAATACCAGTAGAATTCAGCAAATTAGCTGAAATGCCAAAACCAAATTGTGTCTTGAATTGAAATAAAGTCCTTTCCTCCAAATTCTTGATTGATGGTGGAACACCCAATTTTTAATAATTCATGTAAACTTGTACTTCCAACTTTGTTTATCATTTAGAAAGAAGTATTAAGTGTGACCACAGAATCAGTATTTCTTTAGTTTTTTGCTACTTCATCAACATAAACTAGATAATTATATTCTTAATTATTTTGTCACCAATCAAGTGGATAATCACATTCTGGCAAACTGGTCAGGTAGTTATATCAGTCTGAAACTCTCAAGTAACCGAACACAAGCAGAACCTCAAGTTAAAGCATAGCAGTAGTTGGTATATTCAAAATATTATTTTCAACAAAGTCTTCTTTTTCATGTAATATATCTTGGTTTAATTTTTTTGTGAATCATTAGTTTAGAGAGAGAAAAGCTTTTAGAAAAAGATAAATTTGAGTGGAAATGAACCTATTTTTGAATTATGAAAGAATTCTTATACCAACTAATAAACTGAAAAATGTAGAAGTATGATTTTAGTAGTTTTCACATTTAGTTTATATTGTAGTTGAAAAAAATAACACAGTTGCAAGAATAAATGTAAGTAAATTATTGTTGGTATTAATTGTAAAAACTAGTATGGTATATTTAATGCAGATTGAGGTTTTGAAAATACTTGTATTTCCCCCCTTCCCCCACTATAACGTACAGATTTTATGGTTTTTGATGATAAATAAATAAATGATGCATTTCGGACTAAAATTTCATTCTGTTAATTCAATAATCATGTTGCTGTGATTGTAGTTTTTTTACATGACACAGATTATATTGAAAATACAAACTAAAGTTCTAACCTCATTATTACATCATCATCCTCATCATCATCATCATCATCATTATCATTATCATCATAATTATCCTGTACTTCTGCAGAATGAAAGAGCATGTTCCTGGTTGAGCAGTAGGCATGAAAAGTCTTTCAGGTGTTCATGCGTGATACAATTCTATCTTGATCTTCATATGAAATTTTTAACCTGAAATTAATATTTGTTTTTCTTTAATGTAACTTCAATTTGTTTTAGCTTAGTTAGTGGTATACATTTCTAGAAATCATATGAATAGTATTTTAACTAAAAAAATTTAAAATGTATTTGCACATGCTGAATCTTACCTTAAACATTTCTGGAATTTTGAAGATGTTTCCTCATATTAACATTTTTTATATCAATGATTTGTTTATTTAAAAAAAACTATTTTACATTAAGTGCTATTTAATTCATTATAGAATCTGATATAATTAATAATAAAAACTGAAGTTACTAAGCTGTGAGCCCCGATCAAGATGTCTCATGGGTTCAGTTTTATTGCAAATACTAACTGTGTTAAGAAATTAGGAATTGAAAAAAATCTATGAAAATTTGAAAGAAAGAAAAAACATAAAGGCCCAGATTGTGATGAGTGTATAAATTCAAAGAAACTTATTGTAATTTACTAAATAATTTGGTTTCTTTCAAATAATGGAATTTTAAGTTTAAGAAAATGTATTTCTTGCACATTTCTCTTGGTGCTAAGTATCCAAAAAATTCCTTTAATATTTGCTGCATTTGTTGGAAGAGTTTCATTGCTCATATTATATGAATATGCTATTTCTAAAATTTAAAAGCGGGATCATTTAGTAATGGTTTCTTATTTCTTGTTAGGAAGTTGCCCCATATATATTATGGTTGTCATTTAAAAAATAAAAGAATGGATGGAAATGGGTATGATTCTTTTAATGTTTTTAATTATAAAAACATTGTGTGTGTAACAACAAATACGAATTCATAAAGGATGAAAGATAATTTATTGAAGCAAAATGTTTAAGTAATTCATATTATGTAAGTGCCACTACTATTACAATTTATTAAATAAAAAAAAACAATACATTTTTTATATCCTAATGGAACTACATTTCTTATGTAATTAGGGGAAAGTTTTGTAACTTTTTCCTGTAACTAACCCAGCTTGCAGCAGCTAATTTTTAAAGTTTATGAAAGCCAAATTGACAGAAACTTCCTTTTTGAGCCAGTTTGTCAGTTATGAAGATAAAATTCAATTTGACACTAATCAAAAAATAAACATTTCTCAAGAAAAAATTGGAAGTGACCTTGAATAAATTCAATTGACCTATTCTGTCGAAATTATTTCCTGTTTCTTTTATTTACTCTTAGTGAGAATTTGCTTAATGTCCAATGTTATTTAGGGAGAGACACATCACAATGTCACACATTACAAGGGAGAGACTATCACTACTCACTAACAAAACATGCCTTTCCAAGTTAAATAAGACTTCTGTAAAAACACATTGATTAAAATTACGTATTTGTACCAAACGTTTATGAATTACATAAACATGTTCAACTACTACATCTGGTGTAATGTTATTAACATCTAGTAATAGGCCTCCCTATTGCGTCATCTAGCAGAAAATAATCTGAAATTAAATTAGCAAGATAGCATTCAGTTGACTGACCTCTCCCTGTCCGGTAGTACCTAGTATTATGAAATTAGCATAATTAACAAAATTAATTGTTTGACGTGCATACTACAGTCTAATCCATGAACAGAACATACATACTACTTGCTAATCTGTGTTGTTGTCCACATTGAGTCACAACAAAATTGAAACTGTAAAACTGCTTGCAGTTCTGGAAAAGGCTTTGGAGTGCTTATTGAGGGGTTGGGGTGAGGGGTGGAAGTAAATTAGTGAGTGGATCTGTGTTGCAGTGTTTTATTCAGCCACCTCTTTGGGGTGTGGCACCTCATCCCAATTTTTTAACTTCCCCAGAAAAGTTTAGGGAACCACCTTCCATGGGTGATAGATGTCAAAAAAAAGTAGGCAGACCTAGAAGTATGAATGCAAGGAAGTGTTAAAACCTTATGTATAATTTTAAAACCATATTATAATTGTCTACATATAATTTTTCAGTGTTATTTATGTAAGACAAAGTTTTGCTTTGTTTACATTTTAAAAAATAGAATAGAAGAGATTATTTGCCGATCTGGATGACTGAGATGGCTAACAGCTTGTATCAGCGCTTCGGTTCCAAGGTTCGCGGTTCGAGTCCCGCCTTGGGCATGGCTGTTTGACCCTTGTCTCTGTGTAGGTGTCGCGAAGAGCCTCGTGTTCTGCCGACCCCAGATCAGAGGAGTCCGCAAGTGTATTGGTGTCTAGTATTTAGTCGAATGTGCGTCTCATCGGGACGTAAAGGGTAACCGGCTGTTGGCTGGATAAAAGCCCTAGATTTTAAAAAAAGAAATTATTTGGAAAAGGAAAAAGAGAAATCGATTTGTGTGACCTGGCATGCATAATACTAACAATACAATAGAAAATGGACAATTGTTATGTTTCTGTGTTTATTATACCACCATCATAAATATGATATCTACTTACATAAATGCTGTAAAAATATCTTTACTGTAAATATAAATGTTTCTCAGAATATTTTAGGGCATGCAGAAGGTCTGAAAATTAGCACTTTTTGCCAATGAACAAGCAGTGGAAAATTTCATTTAACGGAATTACACTTGTGACGTTTGTCCCTGATTGTTAGACTACTCCGTAAGCTGTGCTGATCGGCTGATACATGTAATAGCCTTGACCGCGGAAAAACGTGACCTGTCGAACACCCATGCTTAAAGAGTTGCCTAACAATGAGGGGTAAAATACCTCTTGTATAATTTCGTTGTACGAAATTTCTCACTATACGATCGTTAGCAAAGATGAATTATACTGAATTCCTCTATAAGCCTTAGAAGTTTGTAATATTTATTATGAGGTACTCTGTTTCTGCTTAAAGCGGTATTTCACGAATGTAATAAACTTTTATAAAAACATTGCCCAAACTATTTGATGTTTTCTTGTTGAAGCACATTAGGGCCTGAAAATGTGTCACACTCAGTAATATTCCAACACTCGCAGTTAAGAAGCCTCGTATGAACCGCTGCTGTTGTGTGCGCAGACCCGGAGCCGGACCTGGAGCTGCGCGTGTCGGCCACGCCGCTGTCGCACTCCGCGGCCAGGCACAAGATGGCGGTGCGCCCGCGACGTACGCACGGCGCCCCGCGCCGCAGGCAGCGGCTGCACCAGGTGAGGCTCCTGCCAGATTGATTGGATAATGTTTCCAGGCAAAATAACTGTTAAGGTCATAGTCCAAGATCATTAGTGTAGGGCATGTGTTACTGCGGGAGGTGCGGTGAACTTCTCCAGCTGTATGGCGAGATCCGGCCCCGACCTACATGTCGGCGTGCGGAAGTTTTCTCCAACCAGGGATCTCCCATCAACGGGGTACCTCCCCAACCGCACAAGCTCGAAGCTCCTGATATATGTGGTAGTGTAATGCGTGTAAGTGTATGCAAGGGATAAGACAAAGAGGAGGAAGGGAAGATCGCACGCGGCCCTTGGCCCATTTGTTAGGGTATTGTTCCGACATTCGCGTGGTGTTGATCGGATAAACCACAGGAAAGTACCGATCAGAGCTGGCGGCTGCTAGAATTCTCCTTCAGACGGCAGCTGAATTCGATCTAATTGACAAGTTAGTGTCGAAATTCCTACTCCAACAGAACTCGATCCCTAGGACCTACCGATCAGGGGCAAGGCAGTAACATCAGTTGATGCCCTTAGTACTTGAAGCGAATCGGTCACGTGGACGTCCCCCGCTCCCTATTCATAGGCGTGCGCAGTCTGAAACGAGAGGAAGGGGGAAGGGCCAATACATTTCTGGACCTCTTCGCGCCCTCATTTCCATTAAATATTTTTAGTTATCTACGATATTTTAACTGCAAATAAATAAATATGCTAAAAGAAGAATACAATTGTAACTTTACTGATCGATTAATAAATACAATTGATTTGATATTTAAATAATTACAAGGTGGACAGTTGATTTGGAGAATGCCTCCGCCGAATGTGTACCACTCGGAAGTGTCAGCTTAAAAAAAGTGGAAAATCAGGAATTACATTTGCGGAAAATATTTTATCTCGTTGGGCTATGGCCTCTCATGTAGTAAAGGATCCTTCGAGCAGACATGTTTCATTACCTGGGGGTTGATTTTCACATTCCCTGCCAAATGTCGGACTGAGTGGTGTTCGATATTTTAAAGGGTTGCCATTGTTTTTTCCCTGACCAATTTTTCATTCATTAGCCTAGACAAGTCTTGCATTTGCATTTGGCAAGTACCATTGTAACGCAGTCAAATAGTTCGCGTACCTCCAAACACAAAGAGTTGCGAACCAATCAAGGACTAATGCCACGTGTGTAGATTCATTATGACACATTTCCCACTTCATTGGTCATCTTGTACCCACCTACATGCCTTCGACGTTTCTAACATGCATTTTGAACAATCCTGTATACGTTTGTGCGAATGTGGCCCATCTAAGTGAATTTCTCCTCTCTGGCTATCCAACATTAAAGGATATTTTGACGAGCGACCAAAGTAATGTCGCGCGTGTGTCTGTGTGTGCAGCTGCCCGCGACGCCCGAGGTGCTGGAGGAGGGCGTAGGCCGCGCAGCCACCCCCGACGCTCGCCACGCCCCCGCACCGGCCCAGCAGCAGCCGCCTCCGCAGCCACAGCCACAGCCACAGCCGCAGCCGCAGCCGCAGCCGCACAGTAAGCGACCGCTCGCTCCCCCACCACCTACCCGTGCATGCACCCCCACGCAACCACCCTTCCGCCTGCTTTTCGGATGGGTGGGTTTCAGTTATAGTGTTCAGTGTTGCAATGTCTTCATGGCGTAGTTGAGATGTTGCACAAGAACGTAGACTTATGCATTTTAGAATGACTCTTCGAAATCAGTGAGGAGACAATGGCGCTGCAAGTGTTAAGGCGAGGCCTTCAAGGGATCGTTATTTATCATTAGTCATCATCAGGGCTCGGATTCTGGTGGCATGTCATCTTTTCATTGGTGCATTCTAGACGTAGCTAACTTGTAAATGAATGTTTATTACGACATATAGGTGATAGAAATGTATAGTTATTGGGTCATTTTTTACCATTTTTCAATTTTTAGGTCATTTTTTGACATTTTAGTCATTTTTACGCATTTTGTTTCTTTTTCGTGCCTTTTGTTTGTGAATGTTTCATGAATTTACAACGGCACACTAAAACAAAGTTTCTGTTGTATGAGTTCTTGACGAAATTCACTACTGCAGTGGACTCTGTTTTTTGAACTCTCAAAATTACACGCATCTTCAGTAACTTCCTCGACCTTTCAAAACTGACGGTTGGAAGATAGGAGCTAAGGATTACATTGCCTTCTCAAATGTATTTTTTATATTAGACCTAATTTTATATAAATAAATTTTATTATAAAAATTGTAAAATTGTAATATTTTGAGTTTTTAAAAAAATTAGGCCATTTCCACTTATTTTTAAGTAATTTGTAAGGGCCTTTTCCTCTTACTTTTAAGTCGTTTTATAGGTAATTTTCAAAGAATTTTTGGATCATCAGAACCCGAGCCCTCGTCATATTACCGACTAGATGACGGTATCGGCGATGGGAGGGCAGTCAAAGCGGGAGGGATTCTTTTTCATTGCTTGTTATTTTCTAAGTCGTGTAACAAAATTCATGATTCGATTTTCGAGGAAAATATAAACTAATATAGAGCAGGTATTTCTGTAAGAAAAATGTACTTATAGGACATTTTGTGGACTGTCAGTTATTCATAAAGAGGGCTATTATAAAAGATGCCGTTATTAGGAAAAACATCTGTGAAACTACGTTTCAAGCAAAATCCGTTTGTCTTTCCCTTACCTTACTCCTATGCAATTAAAATATATATATTGTGCCTGTGTGTTGCGCCTGCTTATATGCTTTCAGTGCCTATATTGAGAAATTAAATTCATATTTGGAATTGTTTATGAGAGTGCTGTATTTACATATGCTATTGCGGGGCCCTTACTATTGTAAATAACACTACGATTTAAAAAAAATAAAAAATCCCAATGCCAGAAATTAAATTTGCTTTGTGAATTAAACATTGCACGGCTACGAAAAAAATCGCTATTGTATTAAAAGAGCCATTTCAACATTTTTCAAAAAGTTGTTGCTGTCAGTAAACAGATGGCATTATGTGTATATCAGTAAATAAACCCAGCTTGGCCTTGAATATCTCGCTCGTTAGGAAGAATGTGAGTAAGAGGTAAGTAGGACCAGTCTGTGCCGAGTCCAGGGGATGAATCCGACAGCAGAAACGACAGTTCCCTTTGAGAGTGTGTGTGTGTGCTTTGAGTGCGCTGACCGCATGCCACGCTTGCTTCGCAGCGCCGGCCGCGCCCGCGTCGCAGCCTCCCGCTGACTCGCCTCTGCGCGCGTCGTCCGCGCTGGGCCACGCCCCTCTGGCCGCCTCCACGCCCGCGCCCTCGCTAGCGCCCGCGCCCACGCCCTCGGGGCCCGGACCGGCGCGCGTCACCCGCAGCCGCTCCAACGCGGCGGCGCGCCAGCGGGAGCCCGTGGCCGCGCTCACGCCGCCGCCGCCCCCGGCCGCCGCCACCGCCCCCGCCGACCCTCTGGCCCCCGGCGAGGACGCGCCCTCGCGCGAGTCCTTCCTGTCGCGCATCCTGCGCGGCAGCGGGCGGCGGCGGCGAGACAAGGACGAGGCGGACAACGCGCCGCCCAAGCACTCGGACGCCGCCCCATCCAGCGCGCCCGCGGGCGTGGGGTCGGTGGCCGCCGCGGCGGCCGCCGCCGCCAACGCCGCCCACGGACCGCGGCCGCACGGCCGCAGCAGCGCTGCGTCCCGGCAGCGCGTCGAGCCCATCAACCTGCCGCCGAGCCCCGAGACGACGCGCATGCTGCCGCCGCCGCGCCCCGCGTGGCCCGAGCCGCCCGTGCCGGCCCCGCGCCGCACGCTGCTGGCTGCCGCCGCCGCCGCCGCCGCCCCCGCCCCCGCCGCCGCCGCCGCCCCCGAGGGCGAGCGCGAGCGCGAGTGCGTGTCGCTGGTGGCGGCCGTGCCGCGCATCGAGATGGAGCCCGCGGCGCCGCGCGCGCCTGTCAAGAAGGCGCACAGCTTCCGCGCAGACCTGGCGGCCGGGCCGCGGGGACTGGCGGTGGGCGCGGTCAAGGAGCCGGTGCCCGCTCCGACCCGCTCTCCGGCCCCTGCCGCCTCCCCGCCACCGGCCGCGGCCGCTCCTGCGTCCCGCCACTTCGCCAAGCACACGCACGTGTCCACGACACGCCTCGGAGACGACGGCGGCGGCCGACCGCGCCGCCTCAAGCACAAGTCCGCGTCGCTCGACAGCATCAGCAGCGGCGGCGGCACCAGCAGCGGCAGTAGCGGCTCGGGCGGCGGCGGCGCCGGCGTCTCGTCGGGCCCCGTGCCCAAGTCGGCGTCCGTGGACAGCGTCGACAGCGTGGCCGGCGTGACGGTACGCGTGCGGGCGTCACTACCCGACGCCGCCGGCGGCTCCGAGCCTGACCTCACAGCGTCCGTGACTGTTCTGGCGTACGCGCCGCTGTCGTTGCCAGTCAGCGGCGGTGGCGCCGCCACGCCCGCTGCAGTTACCGTGGCCGTGCCCGCACCGGCCTCAGTCACGGTGCCGGTGCCCGCGCCGGCCGCCGCATACGAGCACGAGGCCAAGCCCAAACCGGAACCCAAGTCTGACAAACCTGACAAGCCTGACGTGAAGATCGAACCTATGCGTCAGTCTCCCGAACCGAAGCGATTACGCAGCCCCGAACTGAAATCTGACCCAAATCCAGAAGAGCCCCCGCCTGCTCAGCCTTCTCCTCCTCCTTCCGCGGTGTCGACGCCGTCCCCCGAGCCCGCGCGCACGCCCAGCCCCGCCCCCGCGCCGTCGCCCTCGCCGCCGCCGTCGGAGTCGGCCCCGCCCCGGCTGCGCCGCGAGCCGCGCCAGGCGCCCGCGCCCACGCCCGAGCCCGCCGTGCCTGAGTTCCTGCGCCTGCGCCTCAACCGCGTGGACAGCAGGCCGGCGGTGAACGTGGTGCTAACGACGGGCGCGAGCACCCCGGGCCGCGGCCGGCTGCGCAGCGCGGACGAGGCCCCGGCGGCGGCGGACGGCGGCGCGGAGGCGGAGCCGCGGCGGTCGTCCCTCGCGGCGTCCCGCCCCGCCCCGGCGTCCTCACCCGCCCCCGCGCCAGACGCGCACCCCGCCGCCGACCCCGCCCGGCGCGCCTCCGAAGATCTCCTGGCCAACGACGCCCCCGCCGCCAAAGCGACCAAGAACAATGTGGAGATTACCACCCGCCGGCCCGAAGACGCAGCCGTGCTGGTGAAGGTGCTCCGCAAGGGCGAAGAGGACAAGGCGCCCGCGCAGCGGGAGGTCCTCTCCTTCCGGAAGTCCGAAGACACGTTCACGCGTCTCCTCAACAGCAGGCGAAAGGACGTCGAAGAGAACACGGCGGTTGAACCTACCCCTGCCCCGCCCTCGTCATCTCTCCCTGCTCATTCCTCCGCCCCCGCACCCGCCCTCGCCCCGTCCCCGGCCCCTGTCACTGCCCCGGTCATCGTGCCTCCCACGCCGACCGTTTTCGTGAAGGCGATGCGCAAAAAGGAAGACGACGCGCCGCGAGAGGATCCCGCACCCACCATCTCGGCCCCACGAAAGGCCGACGAACTCTTCACCAAACTCATTCGCCGCAAGGAGGAGGAACACAAGGAGACTCCAACGGTCCGCAAGAGCGACGACATTACCAGTACGCCCTTCGGGCGCACGGCCATCGTCCCCAAGAAGAAAGACGACGATCAGCCGCAGCCCGTGAACGACGTGACGGAGCGCCCCAAGTCGACGGAAGACAGCGCGCCCGCGAGCCGAGCCCTGCGACGCCGCGACGACGACCAAGCGACGGAGCAGCTGGCGGCGGCAGCGGCGCCCGCCCGGCGACTGCGTCAGAAATCGGAGGACGAGCCGGTCCCCGCGACCGCCGACACGCCCGCGCGCAAGAAGTCTGCCGGCGACGCCCAGCAGACGCAGGATGGCGTCGCCCTGCGCAAGAAGTCCGAGGAGCTGCCGGCGACGCCCACCACCCCGGACGTGGTGCTGCGACGCAAGTCCGCCGCGCGGGAGGTGGGGCCGCGTCGCGAGGAGGAGCCCGAGCTGCTGAAGGTGTTCGCGCGCCGCTCGCTCAAGCTCAAGGACAACGAGGCGGACGGCATCGCGCTGCCCGTGGCCGCGGCCGCGCTGGCCCCGGCCCCGGCCCCGGCCCCGGCTCCGGCCCCGCCCGCTGCCAGCGCCGCCCGGCCGCCCGGCCGCGACAGCGACAAGGAGAACGAGGGCGGCGACTCCCCGCGCGAAGAGCGTCGCGGGAAGGCGTCGGCGGCCGCGCAGCCGCAGCCGGGGGCGGGCGGCGGCGGCGCCGCGGGCGCGGGAGGGCCCGGGGCCGGGCCGCCGGGGCCAGGGGCGGCGGCGGCGGGCGCGCGCGCAGCGGGGCTGGGCGCGCTGCGCGGCCGGGGCGGCGCGGGCGCGGGCGGCGGCGGCGCCGCGCTGGCCGAGGAGCCCGCCGTGCTCGCCGTGTCGCAGAAGGAGAACGCGGCGGCCGGGGCGGGCGACGCGCCCGGCGCCGAGGACGCCACCGCGCCTCAGTTCAAGCGCATCCAGCAGCGCAAGGAGGAATGGGAGCTGCGCGCGCAGGCCGCCCGCAAGGCCCTGCCCTAGGTGAGCAGCTGGGAGCATTCACTCCCCCCCCCCCCCGACGCCATACTCACAAAGTACTTCCCACTTACTTCAATAATTCAAATTAACACTTTTCATTCAGACCACCACCTAAAATCTTTGTTGCTGAATGTTAACACTGTGTTTCTGAAATGTTAAAAGAAATTGTACTCTTTTTCTTCATTCGTACCATTTTCACGTAGTACAAATCACGTTTCATGTGAACTTCATCTAGACATCCTTTTTTTATCCAGTCCATTCAAGAGTACATCTGGCAGGGTCAGGGGAGCCTCACTCCTTGATATTTTCAAGTACATCCAGTGGTTGTATTTTGATTTCATTTTTTAAACCTGAAGACACTTTCAGAGTAACATAATACAATATAGCTGTCATTAACACTTTGATTGTGAAACAATAACTTGATGAACACAGAAATATTTTGCCATGCTTGATTAGTCCAAAATGAGTAGGAAGCAATTTTTATGAAAATGCTCATGATCTGGCTGATGAAAATCGGTCTTCTGCTGGGAACTTGTATTTTCGTGAACAGAATAAACACAAACACAATACTTCCAACCACTACTACTCTAATGGCTGTCACCATCTCTGTGACTGTTGTGGTTTCCTAAGATTATTTTCTAGGATTAGAATATGCTCTTGAAGTCATGACATAACACAACTTATTTTCATTCATTGAGGGTATCTTCAATAAATAAGCAAAAAAAATTAATTTCAACTAAAACTCCACAGAGGTCCATGCTTTCTTTGATATTCCCCCTAGATTTTACATGCCAGAGTCTTCCTTGAGTCTATCGTTAATTTCTTTCTCAGAGTTTACTCTGTTTACTAAAGCATTCTCAGGAATTGTCCTTTTCTTTTCTTCTTTCATTCTACTTTCATCCAGTCCAAATCACTAACTATCCATCTCATAATGTCCAACTCATAATTTAATTGTTTCTTAACCTTGATCCTGTGTTATTTGAATGTTCAAAGGAACTGAGGCATTCCAAATAAGAACAGCAGATCCCAACTGAACTTTGTTTTCAGAAAAAAATCACTTTTTCTGCTTTTGTTCACATTCATTTTAACTCTTAACAAATTTTTGATGGTGGAATTCAAGGGTTTTGCCATATCCCAATTCATTTAATATTTGAGCATATGGTAGGTATATGGCAGAAATTTACCTTCATACTTCTAACTGAAAATGTGAGGTCGGTTGGAATCTGCTGTTATTATCTTGAGTGCCTCAATTGAACTTCTTTCATATATCAACTTGAATCTTCTGTAGAACAATAAAATCAGTTTTACTATTATTTATCTTATGTGCATTCATATTCTTATAAATAAGTTTCTGTGTCCAATTGTAGCTGGCAATGTTTGTAGAGAAGAATGTGTACTGATTTCCTTCAGTTCTTATAAAAGGATCAAAATGCATTATCAAAAAAATTCGTGAAATGTTTCTCATTAAACAAAATATTTTTTTATTGTTGTTATTATTATTATTATTATTATTATTATTATTATTATTATTATTATTATTATTTTATGAAACTAGAAAGGAAAAACAAAATTGATGGTAATAGCTCCAATTTTTCCCATATTAAGGAAATTTGCAAGTCAAAAATTAAATACTTTTTTTTGTCCTGTTATGAAAATTCATTTTTAAGTAACAATAAAATTAGTAAATGATAAACAAGAAATAATATTTTTAATTACATAGTAGGGAACAAATTGATATTGAAAGAGACAAAAGCTGCCAGACCAAGTACTACATTTTTGAAATTTATTCATTTATTTTTTTACTTATTTATTTATGTATATATTTTTTTATTTACTAAAGGGATAATCCCATACATATAAAATTAATATAGAAAAGTTATAAATAAAAATCGATAAAATGAATATCACAATAATAACAAAGTAATACTACATTCAAACATACGGTAATACCACATATAATAATTGATTTACAGTTTGACTTTTAGAATGTATCAGAGGGTGTGCTGAATATGCTTCATGTCATTGAGATGTATTATCTACATTTGCATAAAATTCAATCATGCATTGTCATTGTGTAATAGATGTTAGTTTGTGTGTAAAGATTCCAAAGTAATATTTTTTTCAGAATAAATTAATTTGCATTTTATTTTTACAGATTTCTCCATCAAATGATGTTACATTTATTTAAAGTGCAATTAAAGATTTTTTCAGGAATTTGTCGACCTTACTGCTTCTTTGAAGTATAGTTCCAGTGTTCAATGTTCAAATTAACTGCTTTGTATATTAGAGCAGAAGTGTTTGCAAAACATAATAACCTGTGTATATATGCTATAATTTGCTTGCCTCAAGCATAATTCAGCTAAAACTGCATGCCTTTTTGTATAACAATGTGTGAACTGGAAGGACAAATTTATATTCTAATAAGGTTTGTTTATGTTTCAGGAAATCGATTCTTTGCTCGTATACTCCAGATTCTTGCCATTTGGCGGCGACTGCAAAATCGGTAGCATCTGGCCTGTCAGCACACGACTCCAGTATTAATGTTGAGAAAGTTTTGTGAAAAAGTTGTATTTACCACCCAAAGAAAATATCAACTGCCTTGGAAAAAGAATACTGCAGCTTAGGACTGATTATGTAGAGTATGTCTGTAATAATTCATGAGGCATATGTTGTAACAATATCTGAGATTTGTGTTAAAGTATATTTTCCCATTGTGGCCAAAAGTTTATTTTATTATTTGTGTGATGAAGTTTCTTGTGACTGTTAATCACTTTTTAAATTTTGTGCTACAAAATGATTGAAAGTGAATAGTATGTGGGGATATAGGATACTTGTCGTATTGTAACATACGTCAACATATCCTGGGTAGAAAGTTAATAAATGCAGTGTGATGGAAGCATGACAATTGACACAAAATTTTAATTGAAACACACTGCTGTTACTTTCTTGTAATTTTTAAATTGACATTTAAAAATTTGATATTTCAGATTATTATATTTTAAAATGGGGGGATCTGCATGCTCTCTTAAAATGAAGTAAATAATAAAATAATTGTTATCATCTTATATTTACCCATATTTCTGTGAAATGTATTGAATAGCTTTGTTCCTATGGATGGGTGCTCTTGTTAGAACTGGCCTACAGAAGTTATGGATGAAAAAGGTACAGGGTAAGGTTGCAAAAGAAATTGAAATGATTGTACCTAATAGCAGGATTTTTGTTCGTTGCACATATATCAAAAGTCATGTAATCACTCTGAAATCACACACATTGTTACAGAATCTACATCTCCGATAGGTACAAATGTTTTACATTCATATTAAAACTTAATACTTCCAATGGATTCGTATAATATACTCTGGGATTTTTCTTCCATTTTGACGAAGTTGGTTTTACCAATTTATCAGTGTTTTGTAGAAAGGAATATGTAATATTACTCTCTAAAGTTTGTGATACAAGCAATGCATGATAAAATGATCTAAAGTGCTTTGAAAGTTTGTGATCAGATGAACTGTGATGTGTATTTTATTCATCCCTTGACCTCTGAGTGGAACAAGCCCAAATTTTTACTATATTTCACTAAAACAGCCATTTTGTTGACATAGCTGTTTGAGCAATATTCAATTCTGTGAAAGATTTCCTATAGTGATAATAATTATGCCACCAGCTTTCACACCTTTAATTGTAGTATATATTGATTGATGTTGCTGATTATTGTTGTAAGATTAAATAATACTTGATTCTGTCTTCTGCATTTATGATAGAAATAACGTACATATATTCCTTGTATGTTGTAATAAGAATATAGAGCAGAGTCATGGAGAGAGTTTAAGTGATACATCAGTGTACCTTGCAAGCACTGTATTTTCTGTAGAATAATCTGTGTATAGCTTACCTTCCAACACAGAGAAAGAAATTGGGTTGCACTGAGAGGAATTTTGTATAAATCCTACTATTCTTTGTATACAGTCCTGTTCTTGATGAATTAACTGTAAGTGATATTTTTTATATTTGTGTGTATAAAGTCAGAATGTATATAGGATCATGATTGAAATGCTTGAGTTGGGATATTGACTGTTCCCAACTTTAATAATGAGCTGAAGATTTTACACACTTCTGCAGTACTATTTATGTGTTTGGAACAATATTCACTATATGTGTTTAAGAGTGTTTTCAATAGAGTAATTTTGTTTTCATATTTTTCATAAATCCACATTTGTATGATAGTAAATAAATAAAGTAGTTGTTTTCACCGCTGAAGTGCCTAAGATGTTTCAGTTTTAATATTTGGTGTTGTCTAAAGCATTTTGATAGTAAGAGAACTTAACTTTGTGTAAGTGTTGTATCTAATCCAATAATGTATTTGTACTGTGGCTGCCATGTAATTATCATGTACCATGTTGATTATAATGCAGGGTGTTGGTATGCAGAGTGTTGGAAAATCCAATATCTCTGGAGAAGTATAGGTGACCTACTTGAATGGACTGTCACCGAGAAGGCTGTGTGAGTTTGTCTTAAATTGTATATAGGCTTCTTGCTTTGAACAATATAATGTATTTTTATTGCATTGTGATTATGTCAGATTCTTTCAGTATCTGATGGTTAAAGTGGTGATTCATCTGCTGTGGAAATTAAAAGGAGATAAAATTGATAGCTTCCATGATGTTTAACAATATGCAGTGCTAATTTGTTAACACTCCAAATGTACAGTAAAGTAATGAAAATATAGAACTGATCATGTGCAAAACCTTTCTTTTAAAAATACCGACAACAACAAAATGTCTCAAAATTATATTGTCAACGCCAATTTCTCTTAAGAATTATTTATTTAGTTTTTTTAGCATATTTTAATTTTTTCTGTTTCAGACCAAATGAATGAATTGCTGTGTTTCATTTTTGAAAAACCAGTTTTGAGTCATTTTGTTACTTGTCTTTCTAATTCTTTATGAATAAAAAAGTACCTTACCTGTTCCTAGCTCATTCTCCTCAACATGTATTTTAATAAAATAAATATTTATAAATGTATACATTTTGAGAATTCACCAAAGCTCTACTAGATGTTTGATTCAATCAATGGAATTTGAGGAAAAATTAAGTTTTAATAAAAAACAAATTGATTGAAGACATTGAAGACATTGTAAAAATAATAAAAGTATACTAAGGTTTTTTCCTATAGTAATACAGTTGAACTTATGGTTCAATAATGGTTAAAAGAAATCGATGATTATCCTTTGCCAAACATTTGTGAATAATAAAATAAATATAATAGTTTTCTATTGGCAATTCATTCACTTTCATTAAAGGTAAGAGAATAAAGAGTTTGCAAACTTTCTACTAGAAAAATAAAATCAGAGCAGACAAAGTTTTTATGAAGGTTATTTTATTCCATGTGGATATAGTAATATTTAGAATTTTCTTGACCGATGAAATGTCACTTTTTAAACTCTCCGTTACGTTTAGGTTGGTAGTGCTCGTGGAGTGTTTGGTTTGAGTTGGCTAATCTGCACACGATCGAACATGGCTGGCGTATGTTGGAAGTGTCAAACTCCGCGGGGTGAAATATTGGATTTCTACTAGCATAGACCTCTACAATTGGAAATTTCTGCCAACTAGCGTAGCTGCAACGCCTGGTAAGTCGACACAACATTTTTTTTGCGCTCGAAACCGACAAGGTTGGTAAATTGTCTGGAAGCATAATTTCGAACGTTAAATGTCACTTTGAAGTTCGCCTGCCTTCAACCGGTTTAAATTTTTCGATCAACCCACATTTACTTTCGGTCTGTTATGTGGCTCGTAATCGCTCGTAAGCGCGAAACGGGGCGTGTTTTGAGCGAGTCCGTCGTAGGGGACCCGCCGCCTGCCCGATGGGCAGAGTATCGACCCACCCGCCCGCGCGCATACCGACGGCATGTGCGCCGCCTCCCGTCGCGTCGGGCGAGGAGAGGAATGCAGGGCGCTGCTGCGGAATGCGCGCTGCGCGAGCGGAAGAAGGCTCTTCCAATTCATGTTCTAATAATCGATTGATCACTCATGATATTTCAGTTGCACGTAATTACGGATTACATCTTCCGAACTTTTCTTTCCATTTCCCCAAAAATCCATTGGGTTTACGACTTGCGAATCGAACTAAAAAGGCGGAGAAAAATTTATTTTCTTTTTTAATCAGACATTCTTTAAAATTTTTGATTTTTCACTAAAATATTTTTAAAATTATCCTGCACTGTGAAATAATTTTTTTTGATGTATTCGTGTGAAATATTTTATTACCTATCTTAACTTTTATTATGTGGAAAAGAATATTCGGATTTTTAACTAGAACAAAGCTTTAGTTGTACAGAAGTTCACAGAAAATTATGACGTAACGCGTAGCACTTCTGTAAATTTAAAGACAAATTGAACGCTTACCACATTATTGTAAACCTAAATTTTCAGACAGGAATGGGTGATGTCGAAAAATCAAAATATGCATTGATTTTGAAATTATTACCTTTGCTATCGCGTAAGTTTATTATATTCAATTATTGATGTAGTTTTATATGCATGATAAAAGAAAACGTAGTTGGTCTAGTTTCTAGGACAGTTTTCGCACAATTTTGTGCTGCTTAGATTCGACATCCTTCTTTAAGTACTTAACGCCAACTTACCTTGATCACGAGATGTCCCAGTAGGTATTCCGAGTTTCGAAATAAATCAAATTTTATTGTAACAGTACTATCATAGTTTAAATGAGAATGCGACAAAAGTATCCAACATCTGCGTTTTAATTAAAAATTATACATATTTTTCATATTTATGGAAATAAAGTACATTTGTGAAGAAATATGTGTATTAACATGAAAACATACAGGTTTAGTTATTCCCAGTTATTAAATATATTCCCAATTTCATCTTGTCGTGTGCAGAAGAAATTCATACTATTCTCACAGAGGACAAAGTATGATTCTATTTTCAAATATGATTACATGGTAACTTGATATTGCGGGAAACAAATCTTCATAGAAATGGGTTTATTTGCCTAATCTTTTGAGTAGATCTCCTTTGATCGCATATTCCTGTTAAGAATGGAAGCTGCAGGACTTCTAAAGCTAAAGATTCCTTTAGCAATTTCAACCCTTTCGCTAGAGAGATAGTACAAAATTACGAGAATAGTTCCTCAATTTCAATTTCTGGTTCGATTGAGAGGTTTTTCCTTCCTTTTCTCTATAGCGAGATGTGTATCCATTTGTAGAGTTAGCTTTCTTTCGGAAGGTCACGAAAAACAGTAATAAAGGGGTTAACTCTTCCATGAAAGCGTCAGGGAAGAAATTTCATAAATTTTTCTCTCTCAATGTAGACGTGTGAAATAACATTTACAGAACATCAACAAAGCTATGTATTCGGAATACGCAATATTGACAAGTATTTGTTTTGGTTTTCGTAAAAACGTTTTATTGAGTTAGTTCAAGTTTTCGATTTTTGAGGAATACTCTGTGTAATGTGGAGGCTGGAGGATACCCAAACCTACGCAGATTTAATCGAGAAGATTTATTGGGTTTGTGATTGGTTCTATATAACATTTTACTTTAGAAATTGAGTTCTCTTTTTGTTTGGGGAGGCTACATGGACTAAGTTGTTTGAAGTATTTTTGTAATATCGTTTATAATCACACACGAATTAAATCTCGTGAATACCTCAGTCTCAAGGTATGGAAGTTGTTTTAAGGTGTTACAGAACAAGTGTTTTGCTCATCCTAAACAGACTTTAGAATCATAACTACACGAAATGAGCTGGGCTACCATAGAGGACCTGTGAAAACAGAAGTTTCGAAAAAATATAGAAGAGGCTTAGTTTTAGCTGATTTATAACTTGTAAGGAAAATATTACTACTTACCATGAAAGATTTTCGTTATTTGTAAGAATAACCTGATAATTGGAGAAATTGTTATTATCTTCTTTATTATATAATTAAACATTTTCCTATTTCTTTAGAATCGAAATATACAAATCGGTATCACATGGGTGAATATGATAAAACATGACATATTTGGAAACATTTTGTTTCATTTCTGCCAGTTACGTATTTTCTAGTACTATCCGCCCTCGTCGATGCGGAAATGAATACAAAAATTAATAAACCGTAAAAAATGGTAGGTGTTGGCTCCAGGCTTCGGTGAGTAAAATATTTTTAACTAAGTGTTTGCTTTTGGGACCAGGATTTCAATATGATCTCTTTAAATGCCTTTTGCCTCTCTTGAACTCTCTCTAAACTGATAGACATTTTTGTTGCTAATTATTTTGTTGAGCACTTGTTAATTTTGTTGATCATTTGTTAAGAACTTGTTCGGGAGATGTACATAGCTTGAAAATACAAGAGTCTGAAGTACACTCTATACCGAGTAGACTGTTCATAACTATTGTTTCTTTAGTTCCAAGTACAATATCAAATGAAATTCGTTTTATAAACATGAAGATGCAAATAATTCGGAGTTGTTTGTTTAAACTGCAGAACATTAACGTAATAAATCCTTTTAGAACGTATAAAGTGCATTATTTTCGAATGATAAAATCATTGTCATTTTCCTGTTAATTGATGTAATAGAGGCCTTTTGAAGCTTTCTTCCGAAGAAATAATGTTCGATGCAAGAATGTTTTTATTCTCGTGTGTGTGGGTTCGCTCCATGGTCTCTGCATTTTAATTCTTTTCCCTCGGTTGCGTCATCTCAACTTCGCCCCATTTGCTTTCAGTGTATTTTGTTAAATATGTTTAGGGCATTCTGATCAAATGTGCTGGTATAAAAAATCAATGAACTTATTCAATCAATAGTGATTGAATCGGTATATTGGATTGAAAATAGTGATTCGACATGTAAAATGTATTAAATACAATTTGAATTAGCTAGTGTAATGGCTAGAATATAAGTGTATTGACTAGAATATAAAGCCGTTTTTACTTGAGAACATTTGTATTCAGGTAAATTGAGCCTATACAGTTTTCTGTACAGCAGTCTAGTGAGGGGTTTAGAATATACATCATGAATTCACGTGCCTTGTTGGCAGTCGTGATTAAACAAACTTGCTCGCTGATTCTCGAGCGTGTGTTTCTTTCGGTTGATTTCCGCGCTGGGGTCTGCCAGGGCCGAGGCGCCTGCGAGAGATGTAGCGGCGAGCCCAGTGCAGCGCGGCGCCGCGCGACCGAGGGAGTGTTGGTGGTCGATAGCGGTGGCTCTTAGGGCCAGGGGCGCCGCGCGGCGTCGCCGTCGCTGCCACAGCCGCCTCCGCCTCCGCCAGGCCCTGCCCTGCCTGGCGACTTTCCCGTCGCACCCTCACCGCCCGCAAAGTCTCTGCCGCTCCAGAAGCCGCCTTTATATGCCGGCCCCGCTTCCACTGGCCTTACTGTTCTCATCCAATGCCCCAGCTCTTGCTTCCAGTGCCCGCCAACGTCCTCGCAGTTGCTTCCACCCCTGCCGGCCACTCTGGAAATGCGATGCCCCCCCCACTATTCTTGCTTCAGTCTATGTCCCATCAGAGTGCTCGACTGTTCCCCTTCCCGTCCCGGTCACAGACACCGTCAGTCTCCGCCTCTGATTCCGCCACTGTCTCCGTGAATCATCACTCCTCGTCGTCTCTGACTCTACCCGTCTGTGTTACCTTTGTGCTTTCTTCCTCTCTTGCCACCATCTTCGTCGCTTCCGTTCGTACCGTCGCCGTCGCCACTTCTGCTGCCCCCGCCGCGCCGCCTCCGTTCGAAGTAAATCTAGGGCTGGCGCGCGCCGCGTCGCGTCGCGCGGTGATGGGGCGCGGCGTGGTGACAGGGCGGGGGCGGGGACGGGGACGGGCCGGGGCAACGTCGACCGCTTCGACGCTCTCGCTCGCTGATGACTCACGCGCCCGCCTCCGCCTCCGCCCCCGCCCCCGCCCCGCCCCGCCCCGCCCTCGCCGCCGCCACCACCGCCTTCGTATGCCTCACAAGCCCGCCCACTGACAAGGTGACGACGCGACGGCGCTCCTGCATTATGTCTTTTTATAAAGTCACGTCGTTAAAGACTACACCACTAATCAATGTTCCTGCTATTCCACGCTCTTGACCAGACCAACTACCAGAACCATTTTTTAAAAATTTATTTAATTTTTTTCTTTCTTTTTTTTCTTCCACGAATTCCTTTCGGAGACCCCGCGGAAAGGAGCGAGCTTACGGTTTCGAGACCAATTACACGGCCAGGCTTATAATTTGCGCCATGAAAATATTTTGTGACGCATTGGAAACGTAAGAGAAAAGGGCAACAATGTTTACAGATACGATAAAATATGGATCCTAAAGAATGTTGTTGTAACTTAAAAGTGCAGTTGGAGAGACAGGCTTTATTATTTGTAAAATATAGAAGAACTAGTATCTTTAGTACTTCTACCCTCAAAACTAGAACAGGAGACAACACATTGTTATTACATAATTATTTTCGTTTGAATTTCATTTGAATTTTACTATATGAAATCTATTTGCATGATACATAACTGAAGGAATGGGATCTGAGTGTTAAACTATGTAGCAGGTTCAGAAACATGGAAATAATGTTCATTTTCTTAAAATGTGTTCCGTTATTTTTAAAGTAAAGTAAGCTCCAAAACATTATGCATCATAGTGTACATTATATCACGTTTAAGAAGTCAGTGTGGTCGGATTTAATCTTAGGATGTATGTATTGTATACTATAGTGATGTTTGTTGTTACATGATCATCATCAATGGTTTAGAAGCCCGACTATTCACTGACATTCGTTTTCATGAACGGTGTTTTTTCATTAACATTTTTATCATGATATCACCATAGAAGTAGATGATCAATGCATTCTATTTTAATACAGAGTTTGACCAGGAGTGGCCAATCTTTACATCTCATACGCCAAAAGTTTCCATCTGGGAGTTCAAATGCGCCCTAGAAATCTAGCACCTTCTTACGTTCAAGTTTGTAGTTGGAAAATTGCAATACCGGTAGGCTCTATTTTGCATGAAAGAAGAAAATAAATAAATCATGCTACTAAATTAATTACAATACGACAGTTTAATAGTCGCACTTTATTAAAGCACCAATCTATGCATAGTAGGGAGAGATGTTTTCTTGAACAAGAAGACGATCGCTGTCGTGGACCCAACTGATGATGCAAACATAAGATTTTTGTTTGGCGATGTTAATTCTGGACCACTGGTTGTTGGATGGAATGAGGAACAGAGGGCACTCTGGTGTTAAAATATGAAGATGGATTCAGTTATACTAGTAGGGCTACTTAAGTATATTTTGTAAAAGTAGCTTTACTGAGCGCACGTTTTGTTACGCCCTTTTTGTATTAATTGAGAGAGGAGTGGGATCAAGGGGTGTTATTTTGCCAACAAAAATATATAGTTCGTTTGTCAATGCAAATACATTTTCTAAGACTTGGGAGCGAAAACCTTAGCATTCAAAATGTCGTCAACCCTGTTACTTTATACTTTTATTCACAATTCAACTATGTGCAGTAAAAGAATGGGGTAGAGATTCTGGAGTTCACTGTTTCTGAAGGTAAATAAATACATGAAAGAATAAGAAAGGATTCAATGCGCCTTCAGTTTAGTTTAGGACATAGTTTCAGTAACAGCGTATCTTGTGACTAAGAATGAATTCCAAATGTAGTATGTTACGGGAAGCCTTTCGACGTGTTTACGTGACCCGATAGTGTTACATGGATGGAAATTGTCTTACATTGATGAATTCCCGGAAATGCTTACAAATATTCTGTTAGTGTCGTCTTCTGCGGAAAATATCGTGCATCAGTTTACATATAACATAATTTCCTTTGTCCGAGATTATATCGTAAACGTTGAGCAACTGGAGCAAAGTAGAAACTTGGTGGGGGATGGTACTTGTAACTGTTTACTGTAAATAATGGTTAGATTATAACGTCTCCATAAGTGATAAAAATTAAAACCCGGCCGGATCTTTATAAAACGCGCTATTGGCACATCGGGCGGTACAGTCGCTAGTTTCCGCGGTGCGCAATTCGGTTTTGCAGTTTAAATAAGTTCGAAGGGGCAGCAGTCGCTCTTGCACGTCGGTGCAGGATGTCTGCGCCGCGCACATGCCCCGACTGTGGTGGCGTATGGCAGTGGCACGCCTCGGAACTCGAGACCGGCGGATGCAGAAGTATTAAATATCCCTAGCGCGCGCTGTGGATGTGCAATTCGAACGACGTTGGTGATTACTAAGTTGCGGAGTTTTGCCAATTTGCCAATTTTTTCCCTTCAATAGAAAACGTACTATTTTAGATTACTTATTCATTTTGAGGCATTAGGAGTATTGTATACGACTTTTATAGTGCCTGATTTATATAAAAGGGGCCCTGCCCATTTTATTGTCAATGCCTATTTTTGGTTTGAATACTTAAATGTTTCCAGTTCTGGTATTTATTGATCAAAACGCAATTATTCTTTTTTGAAAATTTTAAAAATTATACGTTTTTTCATTTGTATCCTGCAGAGTTCAGAGAAATCGATAATTCTGTTGTTTTATAGTCACGACAATGCGGGTATTTCCTATAATGAAACACGTGCAAAATCACTGGTAGTAGTCCAGTTATTTTTTACTTCGATTTTTTTCTAAAAACCGGCTCCAAATATTTTCAAAAACAATTCTCCTCGTACTTATCAAAGGACGATATAAAAATTGCTACCGGTACCATTTTTCGCGAACTTTTGGTTTTTTGGAAAATGCAAAAAGTTAACAATGCAGAAGTATAATATTAAGATTTTAATCTTAAATGAAATCTGTTTTTAAAAAATCAGATCTTTAAAAAAGATCATGTATAATTTTTTTAAAACTTGTTGTTTTTGTGTAATTTCTGCTTGAAATTAATGCAAATTATTTAAAACATTCTCAAAAACCGCTACAATTTTTCACAGATAGAACAAGGGACGCGAAAAAGAATTGCCCATGTCTTATTTTAACTGAACTCTCAAGTTTTGAAAATTGACAATTTGGAATTATTTTAAGAAATAATGCACGAAGGTAAGTGCTGCTGTAGCACTACTAGTTACATGTATGTTATGCATGGCGATTACAACAAATAGAATGTTTTCAATAATGTTTAATTAAATGCAGAAAAAAGACCATACTGTGTAACATTAGAGTATAAGCTTGCGTTTAATGAAAAGGTAGCTACTGCGATTCAGCCGTTTTGTCCGAATTGTCCGACAATGAAAGGATTTCTACGAGGATTTGTCAGAACAATGATGAAAGCAAACATTCCATGAAGGTAACTATATTATGTTTACTTCAGAAACTTTCTACACAAGTACATAAATAAGGATAAGAATAGTTCCTTTTTAAATGCCTATTTTACATTTCTAAAAGCCTATTTTGCCTGCCTATTGCTACAGTTTTTCGTGCCTATAAATCCTCAGTTGAGTGATTAGAAAAAAGGCACATGACCTGAATTGTTAAGGCACTGTCAGGTTCAACTAAATCCTCTGCAAACACCTAATCTTCGATTCACACCCTGTTGGATTCCGAGAACGCAGTGAGCTTAAACGACTATTACAAATATCAAGAGGAACTAAATTCGATTCCTTCATGCTACGTGGCAAGAAACGTAAATTGTCCAAAATTTCACTTGGTCACCTCTTCATGGTCTCCCTAGAATCGTTTCGCATTCTCTTACAGGACTGCAAACCCGTTCGAGAATATATTATTGATAATAAAGGGCATTTATAATGGAAAAATCTTACATTTTGTATTAATTAAAAATCTTAATATTCATTTTAAAGAATTATTAATAAGAGTTTCATTTCGTCCCGTCATTTTTGAGGGCTTACCCCGAGTATAATAATATTTACCTGGGATCAGGCACTCAAACATGGATTCGCCGGGTAGATTTCTTTTGTGACCCTGTTCTAAAAGGCTCCTATTAAAATTAAGATTAAGAGTTTCTATTTAGGGCTTGCGCGAACTCCATAACTGAACAAAGAAATGGGTTTGAAAATTCCTTGCTTTCTAGGTACCTCTCTTAAGTGAAAATTGCGTAACATTGCCTCTCACATTTCACATTTATTAATAATACTAATGGTTAATTTGTTGTATTTCACAAAATGTATTTCTAGTGATGACAAAATCAAATTAGCGTAGTGAGATTTTATATTAATTTAGAGTGCTCTTGCACAGACGCTCATGATGCAAATTTGGGCCCTGCTTCGAAAGCTACAATTATTGAAAACACTTCTCTTTCTACCAGGTCGCTTCTCTGCTCTGTACTCGTTTCTTGAAATCTTATCCCTTTCCTCTAGCTGACATTTTCCACGGAGCTTTAGGTTGCTTGCGAGTTTTTGAAAATTTACATTTCCAGCAAGTACTTTTTAATATGGTAAAATGTTTATTTGTGTCAGGGTAGTTTACGTCCGGCTCTTATACAGTGAGCGCAAAGCCGCGAAAATGTATTTGGTATCTGAGGAAGAAGAGGGTAATGTGGCAAATTCTGCTAAATAGTTGTTGACTATTATACTTTTTATTGAAATGATTTATTAGCTTTATTCCACGTGTGTCATTCATAAATCTCATTATTGGCTTTATGAATCGTTATTGCAGTCGTGTTGCATAATTTGGCTTTGATCTAATTAGCGTGCTTTATTGAAATGTTCGGTTAACTGGGACACGTGCGTTGTTTTCATTTTGGGCGGTTTGGGGTTTGCCGAGACAGGTGTTGAGAGCGAGGTTGCGTTTTCGCTCCAAGCGTGGTTTGAAATTATGGCTAACGTGCTAGAAACAACCCGTCACGTTGGCATTCACTGTAGAAGAGTGGCGCTTCGCGGTGCAATTTGTTCGTGGTTGCAGTTATGACTTAAAATCAATGTTCTGAAACATAAACCCAAATTATTAATTAATGAACATGGATAGTTGATGTCCTGGCATTAGCGTCTTAATTATTACAGTTTGCTAACCTGAGAGACCCGGCTCAAACCCCAGCATTCCTGATTCAATATCCAATTATGTCTTATTGAAGGCGGTATTGAGGTCCATCCAGCCTGCTTTCCCGAGAGTGCCAGTATTTACTGGCTTTATTAACAGTAAGAATTGGATAAAAGTGTCCACCTGAAACATGGCGTTTGCCACGCCGTCTTCTCTCCATTTCCGATCATAATAGTACCTCTTATAGATACCCATTCAATAATTGTACAATGGACAGTGGACGTGGAAACTAGTGAGGATAAAGTATGGCACAGACTTTCTCGTATTAAAGTTTTCTAATTTCCTTGTCAGGGCTAGCTTTATAGTCTTGACCTCTTGCCAGCTACCAACTATCACTGCCGTCAAAATATATTTTTTGAAGTTCTTTATAATTTTTCAGTTTCGTAATAGTAGAACCGAAATATTACTTTAAGAATATTAAAGAAGAGTAAAACCTCGCTTATATGGAACTTTTCGTTGAAAAATTTCGAGCCGTTTTTAAGAAAACATTATATAAGCCTCAGTGTAAATTCGAAATTTTAAGCTGTTTTTCACTGAAAACATTTGAGTTTTCGAAAACATACACTTGAAGCTCTTCTACTCACATATGCAATATGTACAAATAGCCGAAAATGTGCGTATCAACGATGTGGGTGATATTAAAAAAAATACTTTGGCGTCATTTTTAAAAAAAATTACAGCAAAAGATAAAGATTACAGCAAAACGACTTTCATTTGTCATCTTAAACAGTGCATTTAGCACAATCCGTACAAAAGGTCTGAAGAAAACATTTGGAGCTGTTTTCGAGAAATTGACGTTTGAGCATTTGCGAAAATACGGAATTTTGAGCTGATTTTCATAGAAAACTTTTCAGTTTTCGAGAAACCTTGTACATAATTTAAAGCACAGGAACATAAATACGATAATGTGAAAAAACACCTCTAATGTAAATATTAACGACACGAGAGAGATATAAAAGCAACAAAAACATTTGTGTAATTTTTGAAAAAAAAAAAAAGAATAGAGCAGAATTGAGTTTGTCATCATATAGAGTACATCTAGCACAACTCCCACCCCTACAAAGTTTAAAGAAAAATTTTGAAGCTGCTTTTGAGAAAATCTTGTTTTTGTTACTTTTTAATATTGCACATATTGCACGCAATGTTACACGAAAACGGCTAAAATTTTCAAATTAAATGTACAATAACTTAATAAAAGAACTGACTATTGAGAAAAAAATCTACTTGAAGGAAAATTCTGTATCTTTAATTTTGTAGGAGTAGGAATAAGCCGAAAAATATTCAAACTGTTGAAATTTTCGAAAATTGCGCTTTTGAAATTTTAGAAGATTCACTTAACAGTGAAAATCGGAGCTATCCTATCTTTATAAGGTATTTTAGTGTGTTCTTTCAAAAAAATTAAGAAAAAAATTGGAGCAATTTGTGAGAAAAGTTTTTAAAATGTCCGTGGGACGACATGGTAAGTGCCCCCAAATTTTCAAGGTTCTTTATCCAAATCGCAAAGCTTCGAGAATAGTCAGATCAACTGGGGGATATCCGGAATACAGTCGGACAAACAGTCGGACAGACAGTCGGACAGACAGTCGGACTGACAGTCGGACTGACACGGACGGACTGACAGACGGACGGACTGACAGACGGACGGACTGACAGACGGACGGACTGACGGGGGGACAGACTGACGGGCGGACAGACGGACGGGCGGACAGACTGACGGGCGGACAGACTGACGGGCGGACAGACTGACGGGCGGACAGACTGACGGGCGGACAGACTGACGGGCGGACAGACTGACGGGCGGACAGACTGACGGGCGGACAGACTGACGGGCGGACAGACTGACGGGCGGACAGACTGACGGGCGGACAGGCTGACGGGCGGACAGACTGACGGGCGGACAGGCTGACGGGCGGACAGACTGACGGGCGGATAGACTGACGGGCGGATAGCCTAACGGGCGGACAGACTGACGGGCGGACAGACTGTCGGGCGGGATAGCCTAACGGGCGGATAGACTGACGGGCGGACAGACTGACGGGCGGACAGACTGACGGGCGGAGAGACTGACGGGCGGACAGACACAGGGGCAGGCAGTCGGACAGAGGGACAGAAACGGACGGACAGACGGACGGACGGACGAACGAACGAACGAACGAACGGACAGACGGACGGACAGACGGATAGACAGACGGATGGACAGACGGACGGGCAGACGGACGGACGGACAGACAGACGGACGGACGGGCAGTCGGACGGAGAGGCGGACAGACGGAGAGACATACAGACGGACGGACGGACGGACGGACGGACGGACATACTGAGAGGCAGCGGACAGGCAGATGGACAGGCAGACGAACCGATAGGCGGACGGGCAGAGGGACAGTCAGGCGGACGTGCAGGGGGACAGGCTGGCAGGCAGACGGACAAATATCAAGGACGTTTTGCTATGGATTTCTGAAGGAAAATGTAAATACAGCTATCTCTCTCTGTGCTCAGTTATGTCAATGTGGATAACTAGAGTGTTCCACATGTGCTTTACGTAGACCCAAGTGGGAGCATTTTTCTTTGGTGGAGAAACTTGTATTTTTGTGGACAGATGTCTCTACTTTCCATTGCGAGAAGGACTAAAATGAACACCTCATTATCGTGAACTATCTCGATCTACCATTCTCTGTTTCAGAGATGATGAAGTATGGTAGAGCACATGCATTACACAGGCCGTGACATGCATTACACAGTCTTATCATAGCAAGCTGCGGTTTTGATAACCTTATGATAGTCAGAAACAGATCTGTAAAATGGCTAAAAAAGAAGAGAAAAGTTACATATTAGTCATCTTAAATGATATTTATTTTTTCAATAGAGTAAGTTTTTGTTGTAGTTCTTGACATCCGGATGGAACGGGTTCTTGGGTTTATGGTCGAATATAAGAGGGATGGAATATCATAAATAACATAAGACTTACATCTTATTAGGGCAACGAAACCAGTGGTGGCATCTGCGTCAATAGTGGCTATTTCAATCAAAAAACTGAAAAGTAATAAGTGGAGGCTTCCCATTGTAACGTCCCAATCGTGAGAGAGCCATAGATACGTCATCAACTTCCCATCGATCGCTTCTTATGTTGAGAAATGAAAGTCTTTCTTAACGACAAGAATAAAAATTTAATGACAAGTCTTCCGACTTAAAGGTAAGTTAATATCTTTTGCAAATCATGCTCACTATTGCGTAAAACCAACAACCCATGAGACCTTGAAGCCCTCGACCTCACGAAGCATTCTGGTTGTTTATCCAGGGTCTTCTAGCATGATACTCCGTTACTCGGAAGAGACAAATTACACAATTGATGACGATCCGCTGCGTTCTACCTCTTGCTTCAAACTTGCAGGACGTGGCGCTTATGCCTTCTAGTGGTGAGGATATGAACCAACCTAAATTATTTATTTTCTCTTATTCCATGCCAAAAAAGCTTAAAATATTTAATTAATATATTACAAAAATGTATCCCGAACGTGTACTTTTTTGGTCTCAAATACCTTCAGAGGTAGAATGATTGAACATTACTGAGTCGAGCATTTTACCACCACAAACATTTTGCAATTTTTAAGTGGCCACCACTCAAACAAAATCGAGATGTGGAAATAAATTAATAAAAAGTAGATCAGCTTCATGAAGAACAAATTAAAAACTGTACATTTTTAGACGAGGGATTTATTCAGAAACCGAAATGCTAATCGGTCATTGAGTTTCAAAGTACGAATTTAGTACTGTAGTTTAAGAAGTTTGAGAAAACTACGAAAATGTTCTTGACTCGGTCTGCTACTGTTGTTTTTACCCCAAGTGTTTATTCAAAATTGGCGGTATTTCATCTATTCTGAATCTGTATTTTAATTCTATGATACTTATTTGCATCTGTGTTTTTTGTGTGGTTCTAACAGCAGGTAGTTCTGATCTAATGGCTCAGGATAAATATTACAAACTCTTAGGGCATTTAGAGGGGTCGAAAATGATAACCTTTTGCCATTGAACATGAAATGGGAAGTTGTGTACAGCCACAGAACGAGACTCAACTATCTGGCTAGTGTCGAAAACACTGCGATCGAAAAATACGTATCTAGGGCCTCCCGGTCAGTGGCACTACAAAGACAGTTGATGGCCTGAGCCACCCCTCCCGGGCAGCCGTTTAGGATATTTAAGTCCGTCCCATGGGTAGTGTATATATTGTATTTAAATTTCATCGTGATATATTTATTATTTTACTTAACCCTTGAGTGGTCGCGTGGTTGACATATGTCACCCACTTCCTATATTTTTCTCACAACTCCCTCCCTCCCTCCCCCGAACTACACCTCGAGCAGGCCAGTATCTGTCTATGCATGTCTGAACTTGAACGCCAGTTCATCAGAGCTCACTCAGTATGATTCTTCACCTTGAACCGGTAACATCTCTTGGCTGGTTGACAACTGTCCCCCATGCGACCATTCTTGTAACTTTTTAAAGTAAGTGTTTATTTACATTAACATTTTATTTTCTAGTTTTATTATGCTTTTTAAGTATGTTATTCTTTCCCAAAACTTTTTTTGGCTCACCCTAGACACTACTAAGTACGGCATCAAAACATTTGCACTAGTAGATGCTAAAATGGTATATACTTTCAACTTAGAAACATATGTGGGTGTTCAGCCAGCAGGACCTTATCGTTTGAGTAATTCTCCAATGGACGTTGTGCTGAAGTTGGTTGAACCAATAAAAGGCTCGCACAGAAATGTAACAGACCATTGGTTCCCGAAAAAAAATCGGGCAGTGATTCTTACATCATCCTTGGATCATACTAATTGCATTGATGAAGAAACTGGAGGCAAATGTAAGCCTGAAATTGTAACTTTTTATAACCACACGAAAATTGGAGTTGATCTACTTGATCAGCTTATTGCTAAATACAATGTGGCGAGGAACACACGCCAATGGCCAATGGTTGTATTTTTCAACCTCTTGAATATTTCAGCCATCAACGCTCTTTGTATTTATAAATCAAACACAAAGAGTAAAGTGAGCAGAAACAGGTTTTCACAAAATTTGGCATGGGAACCTCAAATTCAACGGAGGTCCACAAAATTACAACTACCGATTGAATTGAGGCTACGAGCATGTATCCTATTTGCCACATCAATACAAGAGCCAGCCTCCACAAAAAGAAGAGAAGGTGCTCGAGAAAAATGCTATGACTGTGGGAAAATGCAATGACAACGAGATAAAACGACAAGGAAATGGTGTAAACAATGTGAGAAATTCATGTGCAATGATCACTTGAAAAGTGTTTGCAAAAATTGTTTTTAATATTCTAAGTTTTTTTCCTTTTCTTAGTCTGTGTTATTCTAAAGTAATTGTATGTTTGTTTTTAATTTTTTTGCTGGATTTTACAATATATTTCTTTAACTTTTTATGACTTTAATTTTATTAAAACCTTTCTAGACATCAAAATGGAGCACAAAGCTAATAATTAGGCAAGTATATTAATTTTAGAATGCTAGAAACAACCGAAGGTCTGTAATGACACTGGTCAACCATGCGACTCTCCATGTAATTATTAGACGCGCGACTACCGTAGGGTTCAATAGGTTATAGAGATGCACAGAAAGACAATTGATTTGACGTGACATACGTTTTCAAATCGAACCAGAGGTGTGAAAATTTGTTTAAAAGTTGAAAATTCGTAAATTACATACAGACACTTCCAGTTAATTTATCTTAATTAATTGTATTTGTGATTAGTATTCCTTCAAATGGTTTTCAATAAAGTTTCTGGAATTCTCAATAATTTTCTGCGGCAACAGAGAGCTCTGACATACTCCCCGAGCGAGGCTTGAACCACCGAACCTTCCCTCCGAAGAGAGAGCATGTGGGTTTCAGTTAATAAGAGCATGTGGGTTTCAGTTTTACTGTTAGCCCGCTTCCTTTCGACCCAAAGCGCTGAATCCATGCACATTTTGAAAATATGCCTTTTGGGCGACAAAGGAAGGCAACCGCCAAAAACATAAGGCATACCCGGAAAGCTAGACAAGACTAAAGAGATTTGAAAACTGACTACTGCTAGGACGTCTGTACCATCCTATAACATCACTGGTTTTTATTTATTTACCATACACTATTACATACGAGGAGAAACTTTAATGATATTTGGTGCGGATTTTGAGAAATAATATTTTTAGAAATTGGATAGATTGCAGACACGAATTAAGCGAAATCAATTCATTATTTTCAAAAAATTGTACATAACCATTATTAGAGATGAGTTTTTTACCTCAGACTTTGTTTAAAGCAAAAATTGCTATCTCCAATTTTGTAGTTTTCAAATGTTCACTTTTTGGCAATTTCGAAAAATCGGAGCAATAGCCGAAAATGGATCTAACACCATATTTTTTTACCGTCGCTTACTACATATGAGGAGCAAATTTAAAGAAAAAAATTGTATCGGTTTTTGAGAAAAAAATTGCCTATATTTCACTCAAAATTACACAGAAACTACTCATATTTTAAAAAAATTTGAATATGAACTTATTTACAGATTCGTCTTAAGGAACAGATTTCATTAAGGAAAAAATTTCCTATCTTCAATATTATAGTTGCAGGAAAACGCCCAAACAATTGCGCCTTTTCAGTTTTATAAAATCTGTTATTTCAATGAATATGAGACTACCACCATTCTATTTAGCGTTCTTTTACGCTATCCCAAGGCAAAGTTTCATCAAAAAATTTGGTACGGATTTTGAGAAATATTTGAAAATGTTTTTGAGGCTTCATGTGAAGTACCCTCAAAAATCAAAATATCCGTTTAAAATTCCCAAAGCCTCGAGATCATTCATGCCGATTGGAGAATATCAATTTTGAAGAAAATTGGCTCAACGCTTTAGGCGCTAGCGTTGATCACAGACGGACGGACAGACGAACAGACAGACGGACGTTTTGCCGTCAATCGATTTTTCGGTGTTGACCAACAAAACCTGGATTCTGGCTTTATCACGTGTTAGAGGATTTTTCTCTAAATGTTACAATATAATGTATCCAGATTTTTGTAACCAGAGCCCGGCAAAAACAGTTTTTCTGCCGAAAATTCGCCGTGTGCGGCGCATGATTACATAACTTTCTCTTCTTACGAAGTACTTGTAAGTTACAATTATTATTTTTATTTCTTTGTTCCTTTCTTACATTCGAGCTTTTGTTATATATTTACAAATTAACCTTTCAGAAAAGATTTAAAAGCTATTTGATAATCCATATTTTTTGTCAGTGTTGCGAGGAATATATTTATATTCTCAATACATTGAAACTAAGGGGTTTCTCAGTATTGTTATAATTTATTTATTAATAATCTTTATGCTTTTATACTGTTATCTCTTTCTTCGCCCCATGTTGGGGAACGACAACTGAAACGGATACTCTGTGTGAATCAGACAAGAAAAATCACAAAACTCAAAAATTGTGCATTTTATTTTGGGTTTGACCATTCCACTGAAAGAGGAATGCGTTACACATCCACAAGGAAAAGTAAGAATGGATAATCCCCGTGTGTACCCACAGTAGTGGATGTTAGTTGGAGCACATGGTCAGCCTCTGTGCTGCTGAGGACAGTGGGCTTCGCTTCACACGAGAAAATCAAGCAATATTTTGTACTGTTTAACTATAATGTCCCTGTTGGTGGTAAGTAACACAAATATTATGTTAATTTACTATGGATTACGATTATTTATATTCGATGCAATGTGATATAAAATCTAACTAGCCTAAAAGTAATATATAACGCAATAAAACACCTGCAAATTTTAATGAAAATTTAGCTTGTATATTAATCATTCAGTTAAAAGAAAATTTGGCTGCGTCTCGCTGCAGATTCGTGTTTTATGAAATATTTTCTATCACAGTGTATATCTCGTAGCGGCAACCAGCATTACTGAGCGGGGGACTTAAAACTAACAATCATTCCATTCTCAAGTTCTGTACCGGCAAATATTGTGAATTGCTTGTGATTATGAATATTAGTCATTAGAATATTACATTACCTCTGAAGTTAATAAGGTATGGCCGAGTATAAACGCATATTCAAGTTTTATAAACTATTGTTTTTCTGAGCACACGCATCTCTGCGACACGCTGCATTAGATAAATTAAGTGATTCGTTCAAAGAATTTAGTGAAAGAAAAGTTTATAACAAATCATTTAAATTGCATTCAGCTATAAGATTACTTGATCATCTTTCTAAAAATGCATTTATCGCGCGGATGCTGCCAAATAAGGTTTACTGAATAGTTAATAAAGAATGAATGCGACGTGTCACTGGTAAAATAATTTCGCATGGAATGTTATTAGTTCGTCGAAATATATTTGTATAGATAATTAACTAATTCTTCCGAATACTCGTGAATTAATAAACGAGATTTTCTTTCTGTGATCGTATAGAATGTTTCAATTTTCCTTGAAGGTACCTTGCGGTAGCCTGATTAGTAAAATTAATCGAGAATTTAGTTCACGATTTTTTTCAAATATAATGAGTGCGCATAAAGATTTATAACTTAATTTCGTCGAATAGAGTAATTAAATAAGTTATGAATGAAGCAAACACTTATTGCAAATTTCTGCAGTTTTAGGTTTTATGACTAATTTTTTATGTGCGTGTGCAACTCGCCGCGGAACTGCGCGATAGTGAAATATATGAAGAGTTCTGTTCAAAGTATTTTGTACAAATAAGAAATACGTATAACGATTTATAACTCGTATAAACGAATAGAATAATTCAATAAGTTATAAATAAACCAAACAAGTATTGCCAATTTATGCAGTTTCAGCTTTTATGACTAATTTATGTGCGAGTGCATCTCGCCGCGGAACAGTGTCATAGTGAAATACACGAAGAGTTCATGGGGTTTTGTACTAATACGAAATGCGTATAACGATTTATAACTCATACAAACGAATGGAGTAGTTCAATAAGTTATAAATAAAGGAACGATTTATTGCAAATATCTGCGATTTGAGGTTTTATGACTAATTTTTAATGTGCGTGTGCATCTCGCCGCGGAAGAGTCATAGTGAAACATACGAAGAGTTCATGGGGTTTTGTACTAATAAGAAATGCATATAACGGTTTATAACTCATATAAACGAATGGAGTAATTCAATAAGTTATAAATAAAGTAAACACGTATTGCAAATATCTGCGGTTTGAGGTTTTATGATTAATTTCTTATGTTTTGTATATGTTGTTTCTGATGTATGTCTTAATTACATTTTCGGTCACCATATTGGATCTGCCATATGGGTTTGCGTAATTCTGATATCAGATATGAAATCAGCGACCTCGAAAACCCCCATGTACAACTTAGTAAATGAATTCGAACCCATTTGAGGTTTTGGCCACGTTTTCACCATCTGGTCATTAATCCGGTGGCTGAGACTGCTAAGGCAGAGAAGGCGCCGTAGTGATCTCGACCGAAGGGTCGCGGGTTCGAGTCCTGCCTCGGGCATGGTTGTATTTGTGTTCGTCCTTTCACCCCTTTATCATCAATCACCATATCGTTTCATCCACATAGTTACCATACTGTTAATGAGCAATAGTGGTCGCTAATGACCTTAGATGTTGACAGACTCAACAAAAATTATTTAGAGTACATAATCCTATTATGTAATTGTGCCACTGTAAATTTTCATTGAATATATGCTCATTTTATTCGTATTTTATCTGATTCATTGTGTCAAGGGTTCAGACCTTTCTCATACCCAAAAGATCCTGCTTCCTGAGAATTTTAAGCTCGCTTCACGAGCATTCATACTATCACACTCTCCCCACTTGCTGGAAGGTAGTAGGTGGGCGTGTTAGAATATATGCATATACACATATACATGCATACACGTGTGTGTGAGTGGGTTGATATTTTGAGATCGATGAACGCCAACACAGTTTGGTATAACTCCATGAAAGTTGACACATCTACATGTTTTTTTCTCGAAGAAGCTTCTAACCGGGAGGTCCTAGGTTCGAGTCCTGGCGGCGGCAGGATTTTCGACACTAGCTTTTCAGCTAGGTCGAATTCAGCTGCTGTCTGGAGGAGAATTCTAGCGGCCGGCTGCTCTGATCGGTAGTTTTCCGTGGTTTCTCTGATCAACACCATGCGAATGCCGGAGCAGTACCCTATCAAACGGGCCACGGACCGCGCGCGATCTGTCCTTCCTCTTCCTTGTCCTATCCTCTCCCCTTTCCCACACATACTTACACTAACATGCACTACACTACCACATATTCCGGGAGACCAGTGGGGAGCTTAGAGCTTGTCCCGACTGGGGCGGTGCCCCGTTGGTGGGAGAGTCCTGGTTAGGAGGAAACCCCACTAGCCGACGGTAGGTCTGCGCCGGATCTCGCCATCCAGCGGGGGAAGATCACCTCCCTCTCCCAAGAAAAAACATGCACTACACTAACGGGACTAATGACCGAAGCAGTTGACGCGCCCGAAAACACGAAAAAAACAAACCAATCGAAGAAGCTTCATGAACACACAGAGACACGTCATAGAGACACAGAGGCAGGGAGACACAGACAAGGAGGCACAGAGACAGGGAGGCACAGAGACGGGGAGGCACAGAGACGGGGAGCCACGGAGACGGGGAGGCACGGAGACGGGGAGGCACGGAGACGGGGGGGCACGGAGACGGGGAGGCACGGAGACGGGGAGGCACGGGGACGGGGAGGCACGGAGACGCGGAGACGGGGAGACCAAACTCTTGGTATGGAACTAAGCAGCAACTTGATTCTTTTTAAAAGAGAATCATCTCTATATTTTCAGTTACCAATCTGCCCGCATATTCTCAAAAGTCATTGTTAACATTTAACGAGGGCAATTTAACAGATAATAAATATGTCTCTAAATGATAAGGTTTGTCTAGTTTCCTCTTCTTTTACCTCCATCACGCCCAGATTAAGCATGGAGCGGACGGAGAGACTGATCCGGGGCCCGCATAGTGGGAGGGAGGATTCCCGCAAATTCCGTAAATATTGCAAAGATAGCCAAAGAAGAACCGAGACAGAAAAACAGGAAGAATGGAATGGGAAAGAAGTAGAAATGGCGACCAAGTGCTGCATATTTTCTTTCTAAAGTTCAGACCACAAGGATCCCTTGAATGGCCGAGAAAGAAGCCACTCAATTTTTTGTTGCACAGGGACGTAACCTGTGGCGGTTCGTGCGTGGGTTGTAAAACCCCTAGAAAATCGAATAAAATCTCATATGTTAGGAATATACATTTTCCTTTAAATGGCATTCAATAATCAAGATATTACAACAATATCGATGTAAATGAAACCATTTTGAAACGAAACAGCGTCCAACTGGCGCTCTCTCCTCTTTGTGGTACCTTTCCAGGAAATGCACCACGCTCTTGGCTGTATTACTGGGTTTACTGCCTTTGCTCTTTGGCATTTCATTTTAACACGGAGAACATGCAGCCTTTTGGTGGAGCAACCATTAAAGTGGGTCTGTCTAGCGCTGCGCGGGTACGGAGGGAGTCTCAGGGGAATACCTATATTCTGTCTTCGTCTGACTCGCTGCAACGTTATTTTATGATTTTAGCTTTTTATTGAAAGTACACAAGTTCAGTCAATTATTGACGATATTCAAAGCATTGTTGGAGAATTTGTTTTCCCTTGATATGAGGTTTGTTGATTCAAAACGTACATTTAATGAGATCTTTGTGTAAAGGTGACCGTTCTGGATGGAAGTCCCTTGGTGTATCGCGGAAGCCAATGTGACTACAGCTGGCCAGCAGTTTGCGAACATTCTTGTGAATACGAATGTGAATCGAAGATATTTCATTATTGCCGAATATACCAGGATAGTGAAGTTTTCGAAATAAAATAATTTTATTTTTGTGAAACGTGTCGAAGCAATAGTGCATGTTGTAATGTGCGGGAGTCGAACTTACGTGCCCAGTGGATACCAAAGCCAGAACCACGAGCGCGGGAGGTGTATATACCTTACATAGACACGACGCACAAAATGATGTAAGTAGTGATTCAATATGACTTTTATTGAACTTAGTTTTAATTGATTTGAATTGCTTACATTTTTATTATGTATTCGTATTTTGAATTTTGGAAATTATATTTCCGTCATTCGGTGGAGGAGCAACCTCCAGTCTGCTTTGGAGTACTAGCCGCCACTGAACGCAACTATGGGAAACGTCCGGAAGGCGCGCTAAATTTAATATCTTTGCTTTTCAAATCAAGCATTTAACCCCTCATCCAGGGTCCTCGCCCCGGGTGAAAACAAACATACAGTTTTTCTTAATAGTTACATCCCCGTTGCTCCAAACAGATAATACTGTTATGAACTTTCCTTGATGTGTACGCTGAATTTCGTGGTCTATCTTCCTATATATCGGTAATCCGATCATATACTGTTTGTCGATCTTCGCTGAACTTGATAGCATGAGCTTCCCCGTGCGAGTCGCATTGGACCTTACGTCCGGGCTTGAAGCTTGGCGACAGACAGTACTGCGTTACGAATTCCTACGAATTTCTTGGTACGAATGTCGTCCTTACTACCTTTCCTTGCCCGCTCACGAGAAACAACACTGGCGCGAACGCGCTCTCAATATTGCATCTGAGAGCCTTCCCTCCATGCCCCGATTCCTTTCCTGTATCCACGAGATTAATTCATTATCAGCGGTAAGACTTGAGAGAGACTAAACGCTGATGTGATCGCTCGAGGGCCCATCACAGAAAAATTCGTTACTATCATTCCCTCCTATCTCAATGCGCCCGATTGCCTCAACAGAGTTGGTGCCGGCCTGGATAGCTGAGACTGTTAAGGCTGAAGGGTTGTAGCTATCTTGTGCCTGAAGGAGTCACGGGTACGAATCCCGCCCGGGGCATGGATGCTTGTATGTGTAGGGAGGACGAAGCTTCGGCCCACGCGTTAACATAAAGCATTCTTATGTCTGTCCAATGCATTTTTGCGAAACGCGTAATTACCAACGTATTTTATGAGAATACTCTCTCTAAAAAACCATTTGGCATGTAAATTTTCATAATGTTATCCAGGAAAGCCTCCATTTTCTTGCCACCGGTTTGCCCTATGAGTTTTCTCCTCCTCGTATACTAGGGCGTGAACGAATCGTACGCGTCCGCGCGCACATGAATGAGTTGTGCCACAAATTGCTTTTCAGCCAAAAAATTCAAAGAAGTGCCAGGTATGAGGGACAGGTAGCACTGAGGAACATTGGCTTCAAAAATGTAGAACGTTCTTCAAAACAATGATGGACTATGCACTGCCAAAGATATTTTAGCGCGAAATTCCAACTCACTTTTTGGTGACAGTCTGGTAGAACACGTGCCGAGATTGAATCACTTTCTTTCTGTTTGTTTAGGTTCTGGCTGTTTATCTCGTTCACAAATTTGATTTAAAGAATCACGATTTTATCGAACATACATATCAGTCACTACCTTTTATTTTGAAAACCGTTCAAAGTAAATATTATCATGACCTTAGTGATGATGCTAAGGTGTTAATTTGTAATAAAATGAAATGTAAGAAACATTTGCACTCATGTGCCCTTTCACCTGATATAAAAAGTGCCGAGGAATTTCGGGTCCCTGTGCCATTCGAGTAGAAGTGACTCCTTCCGTATATTTTTATAAACTGTCAGAATAATTATAAGCAAGAAAGGAAGATTGTTTAAGTTAAGGCATAGGTGAAAAAAGGGGTGACATTGTAGCGTGTGACAGTGCGACCATAGACGACGGTATGATGTGCAGCGCAACAGGGGGTGCAAGTGTTGGCAGGTGCATCCGTCGCGAACGAGAGTAGTAACTTGAAGCATTGTTAGCCCAAGGTCGAACGCACCAGTACAGCCGAGAAGGAAGTGCAGGTGGTAGCGGGTGCAGGGTCGCGCCGACAATAAACAAAGTGTAGACTTCGCAGTAAGATAGCAGTGATAGATGTCAACTCAGTATGATGACATCATGGACTGAGTAACATCTTAAGGCGGGGAAAGATGTAATGATTTGTGAGACTAGCCCGCAAGAATGCGTGGGACAAGGAACTTCTACATAAGCAAAGAGGAGCTCGATGCTTTTCCGCCGTATATACTCTGACGAGTCGCGACAACTCTCGCATTACCCTCTCACTTGGGTTACTTTGCGGATGCCGCACCGCCGTGAAGTGTATGGAAATATCCAATGCTTCCATTTCCTCCCTCCACCTATCACTCATGAATTGCGTTCCCCTCTCACTCAAAATCCGGGCTGGTTTTCCACACATTTCTATAAATTTCTTTACTTGGCGTACACAACTGGCAGTATTGGGCTTGCGGATCGGAAAAATGTGCACGAATTTGGAAAACACGTCCAAAATTACAAACAGGTGTTGGTTACCGAATCATGTTTTTGGCAATGGGCCGTAAAGATCCACAGCATATAGATCTCGGGGCCCCCGAGGTACAATTGTCTATCACTCCCCTTCACAATGCCTATTCGGATGCTTTGTCTTCTGGCAAATATCACATGCACCTACTATCTGCCTAACCTTCTTTCCCATATTTGGCCAGTAACAATAATCGGCTAGTATCCGCACGATCTTTCCGCCGCCAAAATGCCCATAGTGCTCGTGAGTAGATGTCGCCAATTCCCTCCGGTTTCTTTCAGGAATCCAAATTCTAAACCTTCCTTCCGGGCCGTTGACTTTACGTAACAATATTCCCTCATACAACCTCCAATTGTTAAGGTCTTGGTCTTTTCTCCTGCTGATATAATTGGCATCGTAAGGCCGTCCTGTCAGCAATTTTATTACTTCCCGAGTAAATGGATCGCCTTGTTGCATATCACTCACCGACCCTACTGTCCATCGCGGATTGATATCGGGTACTCGGATAGCCGCAACTACATCCTCGCACTCTTCTTTCTTCCTGACTTTGATCCGGGACAGATAATCCGGGAGCAAGTTCTTCTTCCCCTCACAATACTTTATTTTGAATTGTAATTGCTGGAGCCATAGTGCCCAACGCAACAACTTATCATTATGGGTGTGGCTCTTCATCAAAAACGTCAAAGCTTTGTGTTCGGTAATTATTGTAAATGGACGCCCAATCAACAGCGTCTTAAACTTCTGTGTCGCCCACACAATAGCTAGTGCCTCCAACTCCGTGGCCCCATAATTTCGTTCACTTCCCTTAAGCGATCGGCTGTCTAATGCAATAATTTGCTGTTCTTCGTGATCGCCTAACTGAAATAACACTACCCCCAATGCATATCCGCTACTGTCTGTCTGAACATACATGCGTCGTCAAAAATCCGGATATTGCACTATATATGTGCGCTCAAAGCCTCTAACAACTGCTGATACGCTTCTTGGCATTGTTGGCTCCAATGCCATCTATTCCCTTTTTTCAATAAATGTAACAGTGGTACTACTTTTTGCGAATAATTTTTCACAAATCGCGCGTAATAGTTACATATGCCGAATAATCGTCGTAGCGCTCTTACATTTTTGGGTGGTGGCAAGTTTCTGATCATTTCCCGTTTGCTCTCCTGCATCTTCATTCCTTCACTTGAAATTTCATGTCCCATGAACTGTACTTTTCTTCTACAAAATTCGCATTTTTCCAAATTCAGTTTTAAAATGTTTCTTCTAAATACTCGAAACAGTTCTTCCAATTTCCTCATGTGCGATTGCAGATCAGCCGAAAACAAAATAATGTCATCCACGTACATAACTATCGTGTTTTTTAATTCTTCCGGGATTACGTCATTCAGGTAACGAATCAGCGCTGCCCCGAATTCTTCAGCCCAAATGGCAGCCGCGTAAACGAGTACACCGTCCCCTCAAACTTGAAACTGATGTACTGTTGGCTCTTCTTCTCGACTTCAATCTGCCAATATGCGGACGAGAAATCGAGCGCACTGAAAACCGTTGCCCCTCCTAATTTGACGACTATTTCATCGATCGTGGGTGGCGTTTCATACCGTGGGATCGTGACCGCGTTCAGCTTTCTCGCATCCAAGCATATTCGAATGCTACCGTTCTTCTTTATTACTACTACCAGAGGACTGACATACGGAGTTATCGCTCTCTTAACAACGCCTTTCTGCTCCATTTCTCTTATCAATTCTCGTACTTGTGCACTGTACTTGCACGGTATGGGATACTGTTTAGTGGAAAACGGTGCGGTGTCTTTCAAAACTAACTGAAATCGGTAACCCTTTACTGGTTCCAATGATTCCCCGAAAATCTCTAGGTGCTCCTCTATTAACTGGCGAACTCGCCCCGGACAGCCTTCCTGGTCGATGACACCGTTAACGGCCTTATCCACGTCCTGGAGAATCTCTTCCACTGTAGCCTGTATTTCGTAACCTTTGACCTCCGGCGCATCTACTTCAAAGACCACTGGACTGCTCCCAATACAACCTCTTCATCGTAGCGTAACCCTCCTGGTACCTACGTCGACGACGGCTTGGTAAGCCCCCAATGCGTCCATCCCTATGATGACGTCGCGGATCAGTCCTCGGACCACAATCGCCGCTACTTCCATGGTCATTTCTGCCAGAATCAGCTTCAACCAAACTTGCTTTCCCGTGGTATTTGCCAATTTTCGGTTAGCCATCACTACACGAAGCTTCCGCGTCGGCAGTTCTATCAATATCTGTCCACTCTTTCGCACCTTTTCGCAAAATTCCTCCGACACTGCACTTACACTGCTTCCCGAGTCCACTAATGCCTGCACTTCCATGCCATAACACGTGCCTCTTAACACTAAGCACCTACTCGGCCCTTTCGCTTTGTCCTCCCGTAGCAAATCGTCCCCTTCTACAACAATGCTGGCCGTTGCCGCGACCGTCACAATATTTTCTTTATTTTCGTTTGGTTCGTGCCACCGTCTCGTCCCAAACGTATCTAGTTTTCCACTTTATTGCGTTGTTGCCACTGAACTCGCGTTTCCCCATCATCTCCCACGTTGCAATCTTTTATGTCCTGTTCTGCCCGTTCCGCGCATGACCGTTCACTATGGCCATCCCTTGACCTTTGTTTTCGCGGTGCCTGACCGCCCTGCGACTTCTCGCTTTTTCCCTGCTCCTTCTCGGCGCGTACTTCCATCGCGCACATCTCATCCTGCCTACGCTTACTATTATTATACCGGTTGGTATTGTTGCCACTACCGGAATATTGATTTCGACCGTCTTGTGTGTTGCGGTCGTCCCCATCGTTCGCCTGATCAAACCGGCTTACTCGCTCAATCAGCGCATCTATTGTTTCGGGCATGTTGTTCCACAACAAATTGCGAATTCCGTTCGGCATTTGTCTGATGAGTATCCTAATAATTTCAGCGGGGTTAAATTCCTTACTACAGACCTTGAAAGCACTAACCTTTCGGGTCACTTAATCACTCATGCTTTCGGAACCTCCTTTGCGAAACCTTTCCGACATCAATCGATAAAAATCGAATTTTTATAAATTAAAAGAATGCACGATGAAAAACCTAAATAGACAGTATTAATCGGTAGTACACAATTTCAGGAACCAGTTAAAAGTTGTTTCAAGTAAATCGCGTTAGGGGTTCGAAAGATATAAGCAAATTTAGAATTGCTCTTTTGGCAAAGAAGTTGGAAATCAAAAGCCATTGTAAATATGGGAAGTTTAATGTGAAAGAGCGATTTTTTCAAATATTAAGAAAACGCGTGAAGCTATCGCGACGAAACTTTTAGAATTGATAGAGGAAATTTCGCAGAAAATTGCGGTATTACTCGCAGCTTTGAGAGATATCGAGGAGCCGCAGTAGAAATTAAAAACCAATTTATGTAATTAGAATTAATATAAGAGTAATGACGCATCGCGATGACGTCACAGTTACGTCACGACGCAATAAGACCAAAATTAAGCTAATTTAGCGTTATTAGACATCGGGAAGCAATAAAATAAATACCACAGAGATTAAAAAGAATAAGAGGAATTAATAAGGATGTGAAATGACGTTGAAAGACAGAATTCAATGAAAAGGTTATGATATTATTTGTGAAGACATGCAAGCGATCGGTGAATGTTCGTTGCAAAATACATGAAGAATCTTGACAACAATGAGAAGGAGATGGTGTGAAAAATACGCTGATGGTTAGACGTGTGATGTAATGCTCCGCGTAAGACATTGTTCAGTATAAAAATACGCGAGGAACAGTTAATGTTTTTCTTTTACTTGATATTGTTATCGGACAAAAACATTCGTAGTGAGAATGCGTGTCAGAACAATAGCAGTTTTGCGTATATATTATGTTTCGCGTAATGGAGTGGTTTCAAAGAAACATAAGTACGCCATGGACAGACAGTAGTATATTAATATTATAACGAAGGTGAAATATTAGAATGACAAAATAGGCGCGCGACGAAGATACTAGTGTGTCGGTGGAATTTCGGCCGTGCAACGTGGTAACGAGAAGCAGTTGCAGTATAATTTGGAAAATACTGCGTGGTATGCGGTATTGGTCCAGGCAACAACGATATATCGCGAGTCGCAATATCCAGCCAGCAAAAAAAAAGGGAAGTGGACGATAACTTTATTTATTTATCTATTTCACGTGTTTTTTGAAAGAAAAGAAAGTCAAGTACGCCTTTGTTGAAGATCAAGTTCTGTCGTAAAATAAATAATTTTAAAATTGAGCCGACAGAATGCGCATTCAGTGTGAATGAGTGAATTGTGAATGAGTTTGTGACAAATATATATATATATATATATATATATATATATATATATATATATATATATATATATATATATATATATATATGTCAGTGTGAATGAATAGTATTTTTGGTTTTGTTGTTAAAGTGATCTATGATATGTTATCGTATTGTTTATGTGTTTTGTTTTTTGTGGGGTAATTTCATGTGTGTCGTCAGTGGGCAGCAACCCCATTCATGTATGGATTAGCCGAAACAATAATTCAAAATTTGATGCAGGAAAGAATAAATAATGACGGACATCAGTAGGTTCGTCAGCGAATTGACAGAATGTATTCTGATTTTTTTTTGAGTAGTTAGATGCAGACCCATGCCCACGTGCCCACATACCTTGTTTTAGGTCCTGTATAGGGCAGCCACAGCCTCACACCCATATAAGAAATTTTTTAAGTAAATAAAATAAGAGGTTCTTTGAAAGCAGCTAGCGGACGGGCATAATTAAGGGTGAAAGCTGGGCACAAAGCAATGATGCGATGGTAATTTGGTGAAAGTAAGTAATAAGAAGTGGTAGTATTTCCGGGCAATCATAGAAGGAAGGTTAGAGAGAGAGAGGGAACGTTACGTACATAGGAACGTTAGACACATAGAGGAGGGAGGACGTTACACTGCTGACCTACGTGCCGTATCGACCTGTCGTTCGAGCTCCGCGATCTTATGTAAAATCGCCTCATCGATTTCTTTTGTCTGCCCGTTGTCTGTCATTTTTAGGTTGTCTAATTCGCCCTGCACGGTTGACCTGATATTATCGTCAATTTCGCTCATAGATCTTTCGAGCTGTCCCAACCTAACATCTTGTCGCATCGTGGCGTTTTTAATTTCTTCTACGCCCTTGTTGATGTTCGAAAATTGCGTTTGCTGCGACTGTATTTCATTCTGCAAACCGCCTACGACCACCTTCACGTCGTTGAGGTTAGAATTCACCTGCTGGTTGACAACCTCTTGAACGGCAAAGCGAGTTTCTATTCTCTCTTCAGTTGCCCTCGCTTCCCGTTCTACTCTGGACAAATGCGCGGCCGTTTCAATTTTGAACGCGCCCACTTCCTCGCGTATACTCGCTACAGGGGCTTGCAGTTCACACTGCACTTTATCTAACGTGGAATTAATCCCTCGTATCTGATCTCTTACTTCTTCGAATTTGCTTTCGAGTCTAACGTTCATTTCCTGCAGATTATTTTCCACCCTAACACTACGTTCTTCGTTTTCCCTGGCTATTTGAACGTTGTCGGCCTTTATTTCCTGCCGATTATTTTCCAACCTAGCACTAGTTTCGGCCTTTATTTCCTGCAGACTGTTTTCCAACCTGGCGTTAGTTTCGGCCATGAAGCGCCATATCATGGAGAGGGTAGGTTCTCCCACTGCTGGTTCTTCGCTCGGGATTTTGCTCGCGGTCCCTTGATCTGTCACCGTCTCCCGCACATCACTTGCTACGTTGGCTTCCCCCTCTACAGTACATTCTTCTATGTTTTGGTAGTCCTCGCCCTCATCGTAAGCAGAAATTGTTTCGGACTCCGACGCCTCGCGTATGTTAATCGTCTTACCGCTGCGCGTTTCCATGGTTACACAACTAATATTGGTATTGACCCGTTTTTTTTAATTTAATTGTTGGCACGACGAACCGGTACCCCTTATCACGACGGCCCACGATGCGGCGCCAATGTAATAATCTCCCCCTCTCTCCGCCCTCCTTTGATACCGCGACGCCTCACGTCGCGGCGCCAATGTAACAATATACTACTTCTAATCAAACACGATGGCCCACGCTAGTGCGCCACTGTAAGATTCTCTGACAAAACCTCACGACGATTGTAATCTTTTCCTCGTCACGCGCACTATCTTGCCCTGCCCTAGCCCTGAATTATAATTGGGTGCCACATTAGCGATTGCCCGTACCTCTGCTAGCTCGTACTATTGTTTATTTCTTACCGTGTCGTAGTCCGCGCGCTCACTCCATACGGAGTTGAAGGAAGGGTCCGTTTCGTTCGTGCCTGGGTCAACATTCATACCACTACAGAATAAAAAGACATGGAATCACGGCAATTATGAGTCATTGGGATGCTCATGCATTTAATTTAGGATTTTTTTTCGCTGATATCCCTTTCATTAACACAATATGCCCCTCCGACTTACGAAACATAACAATACGAATATATAAACACACAGGAAAAAAATAAACATACACACTGAAATTACAATACAAAGAAAAATCTCATCCATCCATCAGAATGCGCATTCTGTCGTGACCTTCCTTATTATCCTTAGCCTAATAGCATAACTTGGTCTTCGACAGAACTTCTTTTCTTTCTTTTGAATGGAGCGTAAACAAACAAAAAAAACAATACAGTTATTGCACAATTCGTGCCACTTCCCTTTTTTTTTTGAAGCGATGTCACCTTCCGTCAGCGCCCGTCGCTGGTATTTGTCACGTGCATTATTCACGCACGCAGTTCCCCGTTCAGCTGCCACCAGATCCTCGATGCACTCCTCCGTTTAAAGTTTGCCAATGCATCCACAAGTATTGTTTTTTTTTGTCTTAATCGCGTCTTCCCTGAATGTTATTTCTATATCTCGCGATATATATATATATATATATATATATATATATATATATATATATATATCTTTCGCGACGCTCCTATTTCCTGACACCTAATTTGCGTAAATATTGTCTATGCGGATTTTTTTCGTGAATTTCTAAATGAATTTAAATAAATTTTCGATACACTCAGTCTCAACAATTGTTTTTATGCAACCAAAATAACTTAATAACGTTTTACACGACACTTCCGCAAAAATTTTCAAAAACTTAACACAACATAAAAACGCGTGCGATAATCCTCAGATCCGAACTCTTTCTGTCTGTAACCCAGTTTGCATTGTTGGTCCACACAATCCAAGTGACTGTCTTTTTATTAAACACATGCCCATCACCATAAGAAATGTTCGAAAATGTTTACATTTTTCACTGTTTTGGGGCATCTTGCGTCTTACTCTCTCTTTCATAGTTTTATTAACTTTTGGTTTGTAATTATCACATTACCGAATTCCCTTTTCCCGTTTTCCTTTTTCCAAAAAACCTTTATTTTCCGTCTTCCCCACTCGTGATGACGTCACTTACATCTTCGGTCGCTCTTTTAATTCTTTCTTAGCTCGCTATGCTATGGAACTGGATACTGATTTATTAAAGCCTTACATAAATTCCCCCCCCCGCGCCGTAACTAATTTTGCCCTGATCTAAATATTTTTCCCTATAATTTCTGTAAGTTTGGCCAAAATCCACCCAGGCATTCACTGGATATTCAATAAAACTCGTTTTGTTGTATACTTTCAGAGGTACAACAATGGTCACCATGTCTTCAACTTCGCCGTTATGCATGCAATTTATACCACTTATAATATTTACGGAACCCGTGGCTCGAATAACGTGATTCTTGGTTCAAAATGTTCCTAAATTTGGGTTATATTCACTGTTCACAATGCTTATTGTCCCCCTTTTGTTTTCTATTACTTTCCTAATAATTATTATTACGCGGCGCTGTTGTCTATTGTTTCTTTCATTATTGGCTCCTCTTTGCTTATGTAGAAGTTCCTTGTCCCACGCATTCTTGCGGGCTAGTCTCACAAATCATTACAATACTCAAATCGTCATCGTCAAAAAGAAAAATAATGTTTACTTTAACAAAACCAAGATATAGTATAATGAATTAGTTTACATTTGCATTGAATAATTTTAAAGAAATACTCAATATGCCTGTAACAAGTAATGTACTTCAGCTTCTCGGTCAATGACCCCCATCTCGATCGGGTTTTTGTCCAATTTCCCTGACCCATTTGAGTAAATGCTGAGATGGGCCGTTGATTTGCTTCTGGATGTAAATGTAGCTTCACTATGCGCACGTTTTGTTGAACTTTGCTTTTGCTTGTAGTGGTAGTAGAGCTTAGGGTGAGTTTTTATTTTGTTAACAATACAGAAAAATCAAATCTGTTCGTTCGTTTACCGTTAAAATAAGTTTTCTATAATTCGGCAACGAACATATCTAATTTTTGAAATGTTAATCTCTCGCTTTTTAAATTTATTATTATTATTATTATTATTATTATTATTATTATTATTATTATTATTATTATTATTATTATTATTATTATTGTTGTTGTTGTTGTTGTTGTTGTTTCATCTTTCAACTATTAATTGTTAAATTGTTGGGAAAGGATTCTGAAACTCAAGAAAGCGTGCGCAGATGATTTTCTCCCCCATACGTCACATACAGTTTTGGACTGTTTTTGACTAAATAAATAAATAAAATTTTTGTTCCAGGAAGACGCCAAAAAATTAAACTTTTGCAATTTAAGAAAAATCATTGTTTTCAGCGAAAAAAGACTTGCATTCTCTTAAGCGTTCTTCACGCAATCCGACAACAAAATTTAATCAAACTAGATGTACTACAGAATAGCACAAACATTATCTTACTAGTTTTCTAATTTCTTTGCTCTGGGATAGCTTTATTATCTTGCCCCATCCTCTTCCCAGCTGCCATCTTTCGCCACCCAAAGTACTTTTTCTTATTTTCAAAATTTTTCGGTTTCCTATTGGCAGAACAGAAATATTACTTTAAGAATATTAAAGAAGAGTAACACCTCGCCCTAAGAAGGATTTTTTGTAGAAAACTATGTAGTCGTTTTTAAGAAAATAGCGTTTAAGCATTACTGTAAATGTGAAATTTGAAACGCTTTTTCATAGAAATCTTTTGAGTTTTCGATAAACTTCATTGGAAGTCATTTGGAACTCATCCACTCACAAATATAACAATGCATACAAATCGTTGGAAATGTGCATATTAAAGGCATAAGAGATAATTAAAAAAATACATTTGGGTTATTTTTGAAAAAACAAAAGAATACACCAAAATTAATTTTGTCGTTTTAAACAGTACAATTCTCTCTATCCATAAGAGAAGTTTGAAGAAATAAATTTGAAGGCGTTTTTGAGAAAATGGCGTTTTAGAGTGTCTAAAAATGCGGAATTTTGACCTTGTTTTTACTGAAACTTTTGAATTTTAGAAAAAAATGATACGACATTATTTGAAGCACATTTATTCGTAAATGGAACAATATAAAAAAATTGCCGATGTAAGTATTATCGACGTGAGAGACAAGACAAAAAAATTACATTTTTGTATATTTTGAAAAAACAAAAGTATAGAGCAATATGGTGTTTATTTCATCTCATAGAGTACATTTAATACTATCACAACCAAATGTTTAAAGAAAAAAATTGGAGCCGTTTTTAAGAAAATCTTGTATTTGTTATGTTTTAAAATGAACATATTACACTTAATATTGTGCGAAAACTACTAAAATTTTCAAAAAATGTACATGACTTTAATGATAGAACTAATTATGGACAGCAAATTTCATTTGAAAGAAAAACTATATCTTCAATTTTGTAGTTGCACGAAGTCATCGAAATAATTCAAACTTCTGCAATTATCGAAAATTCAAAGCTAACAGTGAAAATTGGCCACCTTTACACGTGTATTTTACTCTGTTCTTTCAATAATTGTACAGAAAAAATTTTGGAGCCACATTTGAGAAATTTTGAAAATGTCCTCAAGGCTTCATGTAAAAATTCTTCAAAAATTAAGGAGTGTTTTTCAGAATCGCAAAGCTTTCACTCAGGCAGATCGACAAGGGTTTTCTTCAATTTGGAAAAAATCCTACGTATACTAAAAAATCCTACACCAGACGGACCGACAGAGAGACGGAATGACAATTAATAAATGTAAAAGGCTGTCTTTCCTGGCTCCTTTCGCCCCAGTCTACTATCGGACACAACTTGGTTATCGTGAAAATACTTTATTTTGGTGAAAAATGAACATCTCACTGCGAGAACGTGTACCTAAAGAAAACAAAAACGTTTCTAAACCATTATATACTGAGGAAAACCTCCAACGACGAATGATCACGTTTTAGAAGAAAATCGACATATGTCGTGTTTTATCCATAAGCTCACGGCTTGTAGCAGCCTGCAGCCTGTCACTCAGAGACTACAGTGCCTCCGCACTACTAAAAGTCACGTGTTCTGGACATCTCTATAGAGGGCAGAGAGTATACTCTATAGAGGGCGCATGGAGAGAGAACTTCCGAGAATTGTCATGTGGTAAACATATACTCTCTGACATGTGGTAAACGTGGGGAATACGTGAGAGGTTAGAATGCGCCAATGAGCATTTAAATGGGTAATTACTAAATAACTAGTGCTTCGTTGCGATTGCGTATTTAAATGTACAGATTAATAGTGTAAATGTGAATGAGACTTTAGCTAATCATGTCGAATACGTGCGGAAATAAATCGAAGCCACCCGAAACCATGAAGAAAGAAGACGTATTGCAAGCTGTTGTTATTTGTGACAACTTTAATTCGTGGTTCGAACCGGTATCCTTCTATATTCCAGTTGTACGTACCCATAGATCAATTTTTTTTTTCATTTGGAATTGAATTTAATTTTGTATCCTCTTTTCATATCTAATTCTATCATTTTAGCCGCTTATTCCGTTAGTGAATTCACCAATTCTAGAATATAGTTTAGAATTTCTATCGCTGTCTGGCGTACAAGAAGTAATTCTTTTCTGCTGTTCTCATGCAGATCGATTCAAGAAGTATATCAAGTATGTTATTACTTTAATTCGGTAGCATGTAATATCAGCTCTCCTTACGTAATAATAAATTTATTATTTTATTTTAGGAATTCTAAATGGAGCAAAAGAAGTGCACTTATGAGTGTGAGTGTAATGGTCTCGGAAAGTTGCAGAACTCTTGGAGATGCCATGAGAGACTTGGATGCCAAAGCTGTCATTCGCAGTGACTTTATCTTATTAACTGGTGATGTTATTGCTAATATACAATTGCTCCCAATCCTGGAACGCCATCGGTAAATCTATTAAAGAATTTTTGTATTAACTGCCTCGAATCTGAAAGCATGATAATTGTTCAGTTACTTGTACAAGTTTAGTAATTTCAGTTACAAGTTGACATTGAGGTTGTGAGGTACCTGTGAACTATTAATAAGAATTAACATAGGTTAATTCACCTGAGGACCGTTATAACCAGTTTTCCTTGCGTTTTTGTTGTGGCTATTTTTGCCAATTTTGTTGTGGATGGGAAAAATAAATTACATTTACTCTGTGATGTAAGCTTACACAATGCTATCAGATAACTGGCATGTAGTGTTATGTATAATTTGTTGAATCATAAATTAATTAAATTATTGTTTGAATATAATATCACATTTTTTGTTCAGGAAATTTGCAAAACAAGACAAAGGAGCAGTAATGACAATATTGTACAAAGAAGCTGGTCCAGGACACAACACCAGATCCCCAGAAGATGAAACTGTTCTTGCAGTAGATTCATCTACAAATAGAATACTTTTTCATAAAAAAGTTGGACAAACTTCAAAAAAAATTGTATTCCCTCTGGTAAAAATTGAAGGCTCATTATTTTATTATGATAATTCTTTTCCCAACTATCTAATAAAGCAGTGTTTTGTTTATTCACAGGAAACATTTATGGATCGACCAAAGACAGAGCTCTTGTATAATTTACAGGCTACACGGATATACCTTTGCTCTCCTGCGGTTCCTCCTCTCTTTTCAGACAATTTTGACTTCCAATCTCTGGATGATTTTGTAAGAGGCATTCTTATGAATGAGGAGATTCTTGCTAGTACTATTTATTGGCATTGCCTTGATACTGCGGAGTATGCTGCTCAGATTTCTACATGGCACATGTATCAAGCTGTGAGGTATGGTATATTAATCATTGTTTAACGTACTGAGAGTGAGATATTAATAGGATGTGAATTTTATTTGACTTGTGCAAAAAATCAGCTATATACTTGGATTTTCATAATGTGGTGTGTGCAGGGTTTGTCTTCATGATGGAATATAGCATCACTTTTTGTCTTTCTCGATCATGTCACTAGATGTCGCTTAATCTGCAGCACTGCTTGATATGGTCATGATCATGCAACATATGGTGGCACAACCAAGAAAGCTGTAAAAAGGCATATCATTGTCCATCGCAAAGACAAGCCCCTCATGCGCCATGTTATGAAAACCCAAGCATGGTGTGCTATTTTTTGTGAAAGATATAATTTGTAAAAGAAATAGTGTAATTTCCAATTAGCCAGATGATTAGCTATGTTTAGGGTTGTTTATTGTTTGATGAAAAGCCTTTAGTAGCTTATATTAATTTCTATCTTAAGTTTTATCCAGTTGTTAAAGTATTATGCAAATTTAAAAGAAACTGTTCTTGGGATACGTTTCTGACTTTGGTTGGCAGTGTTCCTTGGATCTCCAGTACATGAATTGTAAATTTGGAACTGTTCATGAATATTGTGCCCTGTTCAAATGTATGTTCACTGTCAATCATCAAGCAATGATGAAATAGATAGTATGGATTGCTCAGTTACAAGGAATTTTTCAGTTCCTGTGCTGAAAGGTGCTTGATAAATACAAATCATCTCCAAAACGATTGCAGACTTTGAGGACAGTTGTTCAAAATGAAATGTATAGTAATAGAGGGTTAAAGCCTTGAACACGGTACAACCTAAGGAAGTCATTTAAACCAACACTTCGCGGCCGCTCCAGGAAGGGGGGAATCCACGGTGGAAGGGGATGAGGGGTGATTAGGGATTATAAGGAGAGGCAATTTCACCCTAGTATCTTGATGGAGCTCTATTACTAAATAGTACTGCGATCGGGGTGGTGTGCCTGTGTAATAAACCTTGCAGTGCTTTTTCTTCAAAACATGTTTGCAACTATGCGTTTTGAATTCTCGAGGATTTCTTATAAAGTACTTACTGAAGTGCTTTCTTATAAAAGTGAATTGGTAATTATGCGGTGGATAGACTCAAGGATATTCATAGTGATCGCAAGGGCGTAGCCCGAGCCTCGCTGTGACTTGGATCCGGGCGAGCGAAAGCGAGAAAACTTGCCTTTAGAAGTAATTTGGCATTAAAATGCGGTGGGGACAAAGTGTATTAAGGGAGAGCCATGAAAACCGCCTATCGGTGAGTTTTATTCATTTCTATCAGAGCGTGCAGTGTAATTTGAGGGAGGGCTTAAGGAGACTCCTCTCCTTTGCCCCCTCCCCTCCTCCTCCCTCGCCACGCTTCTCTAAGGGTGTACCATGTTCCCTACTTTAACCTAATAGAGTTGTTTGTCAAGTTGCGAGATAGTGGGGCAGGCTGTCAAGATTCATGATTGAGACAAGTGCTACTGCATCTTAAAAAGATTGTCGTTGTCAACATGAAGGTGAAGAAAATGTGCTGTCAACTACTCATATCTCCTTCCTTATAACTTCCTGTAGTAAGAATTTTTCAAATATTTAAAATGCCGAAAGAAAGAGTTTCATATCTGAATTCCAACTATGCTTGCAGTGATCAAATAATAGTTCAACACGCCTCCTCCTTTCTAAGTTGAATGCAAGTGCAGCATCATTAGAAAGATGATTAGTAGAAAGGGTGTGGGGAACATCAGGAAATATCTCACTTTTGAATAGAGAGCAGTTTTGACCATGTTATGCCTGAAACATGTAACCCCTACATAGACAGATGTTTTGGGAAAATGTGTCTGGCTTGAAAACATTGGGACATAACTTTCATGCTGTGGTTGCATGGATCATCCATTTTACTACTTTTGTCTCTTACCTTAAAACTTCCTGAAGTAACAATTTTTCAAATTTTAAAAAAGACCCAAAAGAGTTTCACCTCTGAATTCCAATTGTGCTTGCAGTGCTGAATTATTAGTTCAGCATGCTTCCTTCTTTACTAAGTGAATAGAGTTCTTGGGACAGTTGCCTTTGTTACGTTTATGGGAATATTTAACTTTTAACTATCTTGAAATGTCAGATATTTCAAATTTATGTTCTAACAAGTATTTATTTTTTTCTTAACAGACATAATCTTTAAAAATCAACAGAAAATGCGAGTAATTATAACTAAATATTTGCATTTTTTTTCTGTATTCCTTTCCTTCACAGATACCCTTATACTTAAAAATCAAAATAGGTTTTTATTCAGTGATTTAAGTACTCTATTTTTTTTTTTTAATGTTATTGTTCCTATCATTGTTTGTTCACTCCATTATATTTTACTTTATTATTGTTTATTTTATTCCAATAAAGAAAAATTGTTTTTCAGTCATGACATCATACATCGTTGGGTATACCCATTGGTTCCAGATGCTACTCTGACTGCTTCTGGTGAGACATACATGTACTTGCGCCATAATGTGTATCAACAGAAGTCTGCAAAGCTGGCAAAGTAGGTAATATTTGTGTATTAAATAAGAGGGGTATGTTATTGTTACAGCTATGTAAATGAAAACTAGTGATCTGAATTTTCAAAAATTTTGTGAACAGTTTTTTTTTTCTTAAATAATTTTTGTCATTAATGTGGAAGACAAGTATCAAAATAAATAAATAGCTTGATTTTTATGTTGCATCAACCTCATTGGGTTATTTAGTATCAAGATATAAGTTAATTGATAATTATTAAGTTTAGTATGTGGCAATATACTGGAGATCATTTCATACTGGCAGAAAGATCAATATTATTGCATTAAAGGTTTTGTCAAGGTAGAAGAAATAAGCTCTGAAACTTTCGTTTGTTTATTTTTACTTTCGTGCATACTACTTACGTGTGAAGAGAAAGTGATGTAATGTTGCAGTGAAAAAAGACAATTTTAAAAATACGATTTTGTCAAAAATGCTTCCAACTTTTGTAAACTTTTTGAATGGTTGGAGCTAAATGCGCTAGATAATATGACATAAACAGTATTTTGATGTTACATTTTAATTTTTTTTTTAATTGAAAAAAAAAATGTTGTAATTTAACCTCGTGCACTTTGTTATTAAATTTGTTATGTCATTTTTACTTTTTTCAGAGGTTGTGTCCTTGAAGAAGATGTAGTTCTTGCAGAAGACACTGTTATTGGGGAGAACACATACATTACATCTTCTGTTATTGGAAGAAATTGTGTTATAGGCAAAAATGTAATTGTATCACATTCCTATTTATGGGATAATGTTGTGCTGGAAGATAACTGCCATGTGGAGTTTTCTGTGGTGGCAAGTGGAACAGTGTTAAAGAATGGCTGTAAACTTGGTCAAGGCTGTATTGTAGGTCCAGAGACAGTTCTCGATGCAAATAAAGATATAAAAAATGCTTTTTTGGTTGCCAGCACTGGTGTTTTGAAAGGTGATGATGGAAATGAAAAAATATCTGGTAAGTAAATCAAGGATATGGTGACAGAATGTGAGATCATGATACGTGAGCTGGATGGTGAATAACAAATAACCTGTGAGAAAAAGATTCACAGTATTTTAAAATTTAATATTTTAAATCTTTTCAATTCGAATTAATTAATTAAAAATTCAATTTGAATTTCATCATATTATTATGTAATATACTACCGATAAACCCGCACTTTCTTTTCTTCCTTTTTTTCAGATCGCAAAATAGTAAAAATTGGTGAAAAAGCTTTCATGTATACTTGCATAACTGAGGACTCAGATTCAGAGGAAGAGACAAAGATTTGTCATCCTTCTGGCCTCATTCTAGATTCTCAAGGGGAGAGTGAGGAAGAAAGCGATGATGATTTGACTGGTAGCAATGATATGTCCTACAGGGCTTCTCCAGTGCCTGATGATGTGAACTGTAAGCTTTTCTAACTATAACTTAATAAAGCCTTTTAAATTGTGCTGAGGTTCTCAGGCCCCTTTGTAGAAACACTTGTTTTGGTTTAGGCATAACTGTAGAACAGAATGTTTTACTTTTTTTGCAGTGTTTTTCAATGAAGTTCTAGATTCTTTGTCTAGAGGAATTGAAGATAAATTGGATTGTGACCATTTAATTTTGGAAATAAATTCATCACGTTACGCTTATAATGTCACTGTTCAAGAAGTAAATTACAATGTAGTGAGAGCTTTGTTAAGTTTGCCATCTAGCTCCACAAGTTTTGCAGAGATTAAGAAAGGGTTGGCATATTTTATGCCAATTTTGAAGAAATACATAAGGAATGATGAAGCTCAAAAAGATTGTCTTCAAGCTATTGAGGTATTTTGTTATTTTATTAGATATCTTATCTCTACAATATTATAAAATTAGAGAGAGTGAGTGAGAGAGAGCATGCACTCTTCCTGCTAATGATAGTGATAAAGTAGTAGTAGTAGTAGTAGTAATAATAATAATAATAATAATAATAATAATAATAATAATAATAATAATAGTAATAGTCCTTGAAGTTTAAATATCTATTTTCCATGTGTGTGATGTTTTAATTTTATATACTGCCAATATCTACATCTCTTAAAAATTTGCCACTGTAGGCAGCTGTCTATGTTGCCTTAGCATAAATTCTCCTTGGGAAAAAGTGAGCTGGGTCTGAACAAGAGGGGCCTTTTTCAGGTACCTGAATGAGAAAGACTATTACAATTTTTAATTTTTTAACATCCTTCATGGTATTTATTAGACAATACCCATAAAGTACAGGTGAAAGTATAACATATTTTTAAAGCAGTTGTACACAAAAAAGTGCAATGATGAGACAAAGATTGATGTTAATTTTTCATTTCTGGAAGAAAAAAATCTATAATAAAAATTCATTTGAACAGACACTCTACATATTTAGAGGGGAAAATGTACAAATTCCCTTAGATTTTAGAAGAAAAAATTACAGGAGAATGGTCATAATAACCCATATGTTTGTAATTCTAAAAAGAAGGCAGGGTTAGAGTTTTGAAATCCTAAAATAATAAGGCAAATTTAAGCTAATTGCTGATAAGTCAGCACTCAAAAGAACAACTTTGTGCAGTTTGGTTTTAACAGTGGTTAGAAATTGAGAGTTAATGGTATAGTCAAAAGGAGAAAATGTGTCAATTTTCCTGATATTTACCATAAAGTATATTATAAAAGTTTTTTTTAGCAGTATTACGTCATGGAAAATGTTCATAGGGGTTATATTAGAATGATGATAAATGATTCTAGAATGTTAAGTACTTTGTTTCATATTACTGTGTTATGTTCTAGGATACCATTGGTGGAAAATCAGAATTGTGGGATTCACTCCCAAAGCTACTTCATGTTTTGTATGGAAATGATATTTTAGAAGAAGATGCCATAATGGAGTGGTATAATACAGCTGATGAAGCATCTCCTACAGCAACAGCCATAAGAAAGGAAGTATGTAAATAATTTTAAATATGAATTCATTTATTTTTAGAAAATTAGTTATTAGTTTTATTTCTAGTTAATTATTAATTTTACTTATTGCTTTTTGTACTTTACTGTGAACAAATGTGACATACTGGTTTTTATTTTTCAGTATTATTTAATCACTTGTTTTTGCATATTATTGGTATTTTGTGTCTTTGGTATATATTGTAATTTGTTTGGAATTTAATATCTCAAACTTTATTACTTTTTTTCTCTATAATGATAAGGTTCAAGTATCAATTTTCTTGTATAAGGGTTACAACCTATTCAAGAATAAATAAATGTAAAATGAAGCTACATGTCAGGATAGGATAAGGAAAAACATCATAATTTTGTTTTTCTTCCCAAGTTTCTTTCAATTAATTTCAGACTATTTTTTTAAATTTCAAATTTAATTTTTTTTCTTTTGTAAATAATTCTTCCTAAATTTACAAATAACTCGAATTCAATTCTTCAACTTGTTTCACACTTCTTGTAAATCCCTGACCAGGCGGTTCTAGGTTCAAGACCCTACGGTGGTAGGATTTTCAACACTGGCTAGAGAGCTCCAGTTGCTGTCTGGAGGAGAATTCTGGCAGCTGGCTGCTCTGATGAGTAGTTTTCCATAGTTTCTCCGATCAACACCAGGCAAATGTCGTACCAGTACCCTAACAAACTGGCCATGGACTGTGTGCGATCTTTCCTTCCTCTTCCTTGTTGTATTCTCAACTCTTACTCACACTTACATGCACTACACTAACACACCTACGGGAGACCAGTCAGGAGCTTAGAGCTTGTCCCGGCTGAAGCAGTGCCTCGCTGGTGAGAGATACCTGGTTCTTCGCACTTACTACTTAAGAAGAGAAAGTTCATTGTGCGCCAGAAAACTGCGAATTTTCAGAAGAAAACTCTTATTGCTGGGCTCTGATAATGAAACAGTGGATAATTCCTATTCCTATCTGCAGTATATTATTTCCAATAGCATGTTATGTTGCTATAATTTGTTTTTTTTGGGTCCTTGATATTGGAAAATCAATTGAAGGCAAAACATTTGTCTCTCTGTCTGTCTGTGGTCTACGCTAACTCTTAAACAGTTCAGCTGATTTTTTCCAAAATCAATATTTCCTGATTGATCTTAACAAACTCGAGGCTTTGGGTGTTTCAAATGTATATTTTGATTTTTGAAAGTAGATGAAGCCTCAAAAATATTTTCAAAATGTTCTCAAAAGTGGCTCCAAATTTTTATATTATTAGTATTATATTAAACTTTGTCCTCTGGTAGCATAAAGGATGCTTAAGAGAATGATGCAGGTCTCATGTTTGTTGAAATCCCAGATTTTTCGAAAATTACAGAAGTGTAATTTTTTTGATCATCATCCTACAACTATAATATGGAAGGTTTTTTTTTAATGAAATATTTTCTTTAAAGATACCTTGAAATAAGGCGATGTTCAATTTTTTGAAATATGAGCAGTTTTCGAGTAATTTTCTCGGAAGTACAGGCAATTAAAATTTTTTTTAACTTTATTTTTCTTCTCAAAAATCGCTCCAAATTTTTCCTTTAAATTTCTCGTCATATGTATCAAGGGCAGTAAAAAATATGGTGCTAGTCCCATTTTCGGTGAACATTCCATATTTTCAAAAATTCTGAAACGTTATTTCAAAATACAAAATTGAAGATAGAAATTTTTACCTAAGATAAAGTCTGTTGTTAAACATCAGCTCTTAAAACAGGTCAGGTACAATTTTTTGAAAAAACTAGTAGATTTCATGTAATTCTGTGTCTGAAATTTATGCATTTTTTAGAAAAAATGTTCTCAAAAAAATTCTTCAAATTTTTTCATTAAATTTTCTCCTCCTACGTAACAAGGGACAGTAAGAACTATGATACTAGTCCCATTTTCAGGAAACTCAGTATTTTCAAAAATTGCAAAAATTGTGTTGGAAACCTTGGGTTGAGACAATTACATTTTTCAATGCCAAGTCAGGTTCGAACCTCTCAGCACTTCTGTGGCATAGTCATATGGCTGATGGCTCCTTAACTTGGAGGATGTGAGTTTGAATTTTGATGTGGAGAATAATTTTTGCAGGTTGAAAATGCTTTTACATGTTTATGTAATAGTGTAATATAGCAGTTAAAAATCAGACAAGAAAGTGTGTGGTACTTTCTCAAATAGAGCTATGTTCACTCAATAAAATGGTACAAGACTGATTTTTCATTAAAACCTCTGGAATTTTGAAAACTGGAAAAGATCAACTTTTCTTTAACTCCCTCCAACAAACTCAAAATGAATGTCACGAACTTGTAGAATACCCAAGATATCAAAGATAATCACTAGGGAACGAATTTCATGTAAATACGTATTTTTACAGAAGCAAGTTACCCGCATTCAATAAAAAATTTTAGAGTTTACAAGACATTTTGAATGAATTGGAACCATTTTTATTTTACATATTTATACATATTTTGGTATTATTACATATTTTCTCATATTTTGTCTAAAACTACATATTCCGTTACATTTTAATACATTTAAACTTTTGAAATGAAACATTTCAGATGTAACTTTGCAATTTGTTACTAGAATCATCTTTTTTTCAATGTAATGTTACCATGCTTCTATGATCTGAGACCCTTCGTCATGAATTCATGAACTTACCCTCCCCTTCTCCCTGCTTCTTGGGATCAAGCACAGAGCCAATGCAGTAAAAAATTAACAAATATTTTTAGAGGTCATTGTTGTATCGTGTTATAGGATTTAGAGAAGGGTCCTTTAACCCTCCTCCCCTGTGGGATCCCATCACGGGCTACGTTGTACTACTATTAACTTGAGCATGGCTACTCGTAATCATTGTACATACAACGAACGTTCTGTATATTTGGAATAAAACTATTTATGTGTGGTGTCAACTGTACAATTGCATCTAGAGGTAGAACTATCTTTCAGCCACTCCGAAACTGTGTTAAAATCTCATGGACAAAGTTATTTACTCAGAAAATGCTTGTGTATACCAATTTTAAACACTACAATTCATTATTGTTTTACATATTGTATATTTTTTCTTACATATATTGGAAAATATAAATACATATGTATGTACACATTTTGCTCTTTTTATTACAATAAATTCCGTTCCCTTATCACTTTTGGCCAATGAACGTGTGTTGGGAAATGTTACATTGGGAATTTCACACGTCACATTTGCCCCTGATTGGTAGGAAACTCATCTTGCAGTGGTGCTCAGACAGGTTTCCAAAATCTTAGACGGCATCAGAAAGTGGGTTGTTTCACCATGCTTTATGTTATTGCTTACTTCAAATTATATTATTTTTTTCTTTCAAAATTAAGTCTTATGTTCTTACACATAATTATATTCACAATTCAAATGTGATTTTCAATTCATAATTGATGTGTTTGTCTACATCTTAATGTTAAAGGCTGCATGTTGGTGTATATGAAACTAATTGGGAAGTGTTTTTTTTTTCCTTTTTTTTAGGTGCAGCCTCTTATAAAATGGCTTGAAGAAGCTGATGCTGAATCTGATTCTTCAGAAAGTGAATGAAACCTCCGGAGGTATATTTAGCACAGAACCTATTTTGGATACAACCTTTAAGCTAATACAAAGAATTTCATCACTGATGGAATTAATTAGGAAATAATTTGAATTTGATTCAGTTACACCAGTGGTTGTGTTTATTTAGGCAATTACAAAAGAGCAAACTAATTACATTTTTTTACAACAAAATTATATTTCATATTTGGTTTTATTTCATTAGTAAATGAAAACTTAGAATTCATTTTCAGTTAAGTGAATGGACTGTTATATAGTTCAAATTGTAAACATGAGATACCTAAATTAATTTAAATCTTTAATTGTAATGGTTTGGGTTTGCAAAAGGTTATTGTAATCCTGGTGCAATTTCTTCACTGTTTCTTCATCTTACCTGTTGTGAGCATCCGAAGGAGTTAGCATTATTTCTGTGCCTATGGGTCAGCATGAAATTCTTATAGAAATTGAAATATATTTGAGACCTGATGAAATTGTAGTATTTATTGAGGTTTCCAGTGAAACGTTTAGTAGTTAAGTTTTTATTTTACCTATTTCCAATTGTTTTTCTATACTTAGGTGGCGGTGTATTTTCAAGATAAACTTCCGTTTGTTACTTCCTCAGAGAGATTGTACATAATTATCTTGGATTACCTTGTCTATACTTATCCCATTGTTTTTTCATGTTAAATTTATTTTGTAAAATACGAATAAACCCTGAAATCAGATATTTTGTTTCAGGTACATTAACAAATAAAGGTTTAAATATTAAGGTACAAAACATCCATCCTCTATTCAATTTTAATATTGTACAATCTAAGATTAAACTCTGAAATGTTAAAATCATAATGTCAGATGTAGGAGATAAAAGAACAAAATCATTGTAGATCAGTACCAAATTTAACATTTAGTGAATTCTTCTACAATTTATTTCAGTAGCTTCAATATGTGTAATTTTGTGCATAAACAAATTAAAAATTTTACTGTTGTACTAAAAATTAGCTAAGAAAATGCTGAACTGAACATATATTTAGCACTGATGAAATTATGTGTACTATTTGCTCGTAAAAATAAAATCTTGGATGAAAATGTGAATATCAGTAAAATTACCTTTCCATTTCTTGCAATGCAATTTGAGAAAAATGCACCTCTGTCAAGTATTAGTCATAATACTATCAAGGAAAGATCAGTCAAAATAAAACCAACAGTTTGATTAACTTGCTTTCACATTTTATTTCAACATTATAGAAACATTTATGACTTGAGTACACATCTGCGAATTTTACGGATATGAAAGAATTTGCATCTTCTTCTCAGAGCTTCTCGGCATTCTTTCTTCCAGTCAATACTTCTCTCTCCTAATCCACTCCACTCAATGGTCTCTATTTCACTTTTTGTCATCACAGTGCGAGCTATATCCTTCCATATCCTCTGGTCTTTTGACAGATAGCTGAAATACTGGCATGTCTGAGCTATCTGAGCAAGCTCTTTAATATTTAAATATCCAAGAATTTTCAATTGAATTTCATATGGAATACCCAAAAGAGAAGCATTGAGAATACCTTCTTCATTTAGGACTGCAGATCTGACTGGGTGAGCAATTGAGTTCTTGAACTTCACAGATAAATCTCTCAAATTGAAGAAGACGGATGCAACAGAATCCCAGCCTTTATCTTTAATTCGAACATAATCATCACACACAATACTCATTGAGTAGCATTGTTGTGGAAGACCACATATAATAACATTTACTATTAAGGAATCTTTAGATGGAATACCAATAAATCGAAACCTATTTTTAAGGAAGTGACCCAAGACAAAAGAGATATTGTAGTGGTGAGTACTATTATTTTTCCAGATATTAGGTAAGCTCCGAACAGGAAGGACATCTGTTTCATTTGAAGTTTTCTTTGTATCAGAAGCATGTGGTATGAGAAGAGGCTGCAGATCACACTCTTTCATCAAAGCACAGAGAACACACACAATTAGATCATGCTTATTCAAATCACGTACAGCACATGTACTGTTTTGTTTAAGAGATAAGATCAATTCTTCCAGAGCAACAGGGAGCTGATTTGATGTACTTTCTTCCACAAGCATCTCTATTGATTCTGTAAATAATTAAAAGAGGAGGTGAATAATTAAAAGTGAAACTCACATTTATACAATGTAGCCAGATTCGCAAGTTGACAGTAAAATTTTAAAATCGAGGCAAAAAAGATTCGAAGTGACACCAATTTCTGCGAAAAATTAAATGACATAATACGAAAGCACTACAAGACGCTCGCACAAGCGAGTCAAATAACAACTTACCTTCACAGCTTGGCTGTACTTCGTTAAATAATTACATTTTTCTCGCGACCCAACTATTTCCTCTCCAGGTTTTTGTGATTATACAGTCAGAATATAAATAGGTAATTCTCTTGGATGCATAGAAGCAGTTATATTGATGATACAACGCTAACTTATAGTTCGAACGTGACACGATGATTTTGAACTTTCACTCGATGTATGCGCGATCGCACAAACGTCATTCGCATAATGTAGTATACTTCAATGCTTGATACTCAACAGGAAATAGTAATTCGATGTACACACTAATATATATTTATAAATATATTATTGGACTGGGCTGCACCTCCGATCTACACTATAAAACATTTATTGTTGCAAATCATCAGTCTAAATGACATTTATTCCGTTCCTGAACAGCTTCTTATGTGAATGATCCCGGAGATTACAGAAATCAAATTCAATACACAATTCAATGATATTTAACTATGATCAAAATCGTATAACTGCTGTCAACCGGCTTTCAAAACTGCCTCTACAAATACACTGTGTACTACACAGCCGGTGTAGGCTGTTTCGCAAGTGCCCACCCAAATAGCGCGGTGGTCGTTGGAGTTTTCCGCTCAAATACTTCATAACCATACATGAGAAATAAAATAACTAGTCAATCTCTCCGTCTAACCTACATTGCAACATCAAAGACGAGCAAATAGACTAATTTCGATCAATTTCGATGGCTCGTTCGGTAGTCGAGTGACCTGTCAACGAACTCTGGTAGAGGTGGGGGGAGTGGGATGGGACGCTCCGGATCTGCGGGGTAAAGCGGGAATAGCAAAAGGGGTGGTCGATAGGGCAGGTGTATGAAATAGCAAAGGCTTGGAGTGTACCATATGAGCGGTGATGTGTTTGGTGCAGGTGTGGTAAAATGTGAAAATAGTGGAGTACTGTTTTCTGTTATGTTTGTTTGAAGTATATTTGTGCGTCTAATGTGATGTGTGACGTTTGTGGCTTTTGACGTTTCTCTGTTTGAACGCCCTTGAATTTTTTTGCTGGCAAATGAAAATGACGGAAAATGACAAATCTGCAAAAACTAGCTGCTGACGGCTTGTGAGCATACGCAGTGAGGAATGGCGTTTCAATCGACCTTGCAGAATTTTATCCAGTCTTATTTTATGACATAAAGAAGGCAGTATGCGGTATATGTACTTGCTCCCATCACTGGCCGTTTTGCTACTGGCGGTGGCATTTCGTCCTGAATGGCTATTTTTGTTTCTGTTTACTGTGTTAATGCTGGTGGCTTTGTTAGCCGGAATCAATATTTTTATTGCTTCACATATCAAAGAAGCTTCCAACACTCGCAGGCAAGCTTCTACAAGAAGGCCTCCTCCAAATTTGGAGGTTATGAAAAAGTATCTAACAGTAAGTTGTATCCTGACAAGCAACCCAAAGTTCTTTTCTGTGCAAAAAATAATAAAAAATTACCAAAACATAAAAAAGTAGATCGTTTCCTACAATTTGGCATAACTACAGAATTCTGGTATTGTGGTTTTTGTGATATGTGATTGTTTAGAATATACATTGTAAATAAATGAGTTTCCTAGAGCTACTGTTCGCAAACATCATGAGTTACTTTGAAGCAAGTTTCTATATTATTAAAAAACTCTTCCATTTATATCTTGTTGCATTAAAATAAGTTATTGACTTGCTATTGTAATTTTGTGATGTCTCTCCTTTTTTTTTCCCTTGAAAATTTCACTTGAAGTTCTAATGGTGTGTAGAAAACTCAGATTACATAAACATTTTCTTCTTCAAAGACGGCTGTCTCAGATTTATGTTCATTTTTTTAACTGAAACTGTTCTCTACTTTATTCACTTTAGCTAGCTGGATTGGTAACAAGAAAGATCAGTTAAACTATTATCCAAAAAATGAAACATATTCTGTTGAGATTGAAACATATTCTGTTGCATTGTACTTGTGAAAAATGATAAAAAATGTTGTTAAAAACAGCTTTCAATAATTAAAGTAAAGATAAAGTGATCACAAAATTCTCCCCACCAGATTTTCCATTTCCCTGGGGTATTATTAAGAGAACATTTTTTTTATTTTTAAATAAAAAAAATGAATTTTGGATTTTATGGTGTGAAATTTATTTTTTATTCGGAACTTAACCTTTTAATGAACATAAAAACATCTGAACTAAATCTGAAATTCATACCAACTCTAAAAAAGTGTCAAAGGTATCGGAATGAAGTTGACCATAGACCAAACATGAGAACTCATTTTGTCCAACATTTAACTTCTTCTTCTGTTGCATTTCAGCAACCTCAGATTTATATAGTACTCTTTTATTATTTACATTTCCTGGTCTGTACAGAGATCGAAGATTTTTCCTTCACTTACTTAGATACTTTACTACGATTCTCAAAATTAATTTACTCTTTATAGACTGTCAATTATTTATTTACTTCAGCAAAATTGAGATGGCCAGATACAAAAATTAGTCTCGGTTTGAAATCTTATGTGATGTCACAGTTGAGAATCTTCATTTCTGATAAATTGAATTGGACTTTTAAAATCTCTTGGTTTTAGTTTTCATCCATATGAACTAAGAGTTCCTATAATGGCATTTTAGGCAATAATGATTTTAGATTCATTTTATCAAATGTAAGGTTTTTTATGTCTTCAGGAATTGGAGCCCAAACCTAGCAAACCCAAACGACTGCCTGTTGTGTTTGGACGCATGTTAGATGATGCCGTGCAGCAATTAATCGACTTAACATTACAGGAGGCAATAGGAGATTGGTTAAATGACAATGGTCTTAGTTCGGAAGAAATCCTGCTTACAATGAAGTGAGTGTGGTTAGTGTCATATTCATCTTTAGGCCTTATAAATTCTCTTCAGCTTTTGTTTCTTCTAACCTTTTTACACTTTCCATAAATATGTATGTTTTTTCCTTTGGATTTTTTCAAACAGACATATTTTTCATTTTCATGTTAACCTTCCTCCAGTTTCTGGGCATCATAAAAACTTGCTTTTTACATTTCTCCATTTAATTAATTTTTTCTATTAATCTTTATTCGCTTTCCCTTCCTTCTTCTTTAGATAGATATAGATATATAGATAGATACATAGATATAGATATAGATATTCATATTCATTTATTGAATATATTTAAATGTATTCAAGTTACCTAGTTGTCTAGCTCACTCCCCTCCCAGGGCTGGCAATCACTACAAGGGAAGGGAACTTCCAATATATAAAAATTAAAAATAATGGAGACAAATATTTAAAAAGTAGTTCATATTCTTTTGATTGGCATGATAATGTCAGAACAGAAATGAATGGATCTTATTCAGCAAAGTGTCATTTAAAACCTTTCCTATCATCTAAAATGTTTGCAAAGTAGTCAAAATTTCTTTTATATATCCTTCATGATTAAACAGAAGCATAGGAAACAAAACTGATGTAAATTAATTTATTAGAATAAAAACAAAGTTGTTTATTGGATTGTTAGACTTTAGTAAAATAGTTGCAATTTATTATTAATATAAAATTAGCAAAAATATGAAGGTAAGAAATTCATACTGTTATAGAATACATACACTGTTATGTAAAAATATACGTAATACATTCTTCTTTGTATTTACTCCATTCAGTGGGAAAATTTTACTTCACTGGCTCTGGTAGATCTACATAACAGAAAGAAATAGTTGTAAGTTTTTAGATACATAAAAACAAGATTTTTTTAAGTCCACGTTAAGACAAAGTTCCATGTCTCAATTTGTATCTAGACCACAAACTACTATCTGTAAAAGTCTTTCTTCAGTCTCAAATGACAAGAGCTCCAAATATGGCAGAAACTAAAACATTGCCACTTTTGAGCATAGAAGCATTCCCAGTTTTTATTTGAAGCCAGTCTCATACATAAGTATAGTGTTTTTCACATTGACAAACCTTGAAGGCCTTTCTTCAGTAGTAGCGGTAGATAAACAAAATGGATTTTGCGGAACATAAGGTCTCAGGCTTGGATCCTAGTGGATGCTTGCAACTTCATGACAATCAATTCTCTCCTATAGTTCTATAATTGAGTCCCACTTTCTGACAAATATCGGGTAGAGAATGTCTGAGTTATCTGGTCCTTAATTTTAAAATTTATTCATTATTTAACTGAAGTTGCCTGAAATTAAAAATAAAATAATATACAAAAAATTACGTTTTGGATTATTGATTATGTTGTCTTGTTCCAAATAAGAGTGTAAGTTATTAGTTTTTTTTTCTGCTTTTCTCTTCCTTCTCCATCTGATTGATTATGGAATTGGATACTTGCATAGAACACATGAAATTGGAACCAGGAGTCTTCTGAAATACCCATATATAAATAACAATTAAGACGGTAATCATCACTCGTAAAATACTTTCAAATCTTCATGTTAAAAATTTGTGCTTGCCAGAAAATAATTTTCCTCCTCTCTTCTTTTAGAATATTGCACTTGACTCTGTGTAGTGTAACTGTCACAAACTGTTGTTACTTGCATTTAATCTGTGAAATAATTTCTTTTATTCTGCAATACAAATAGTATTTATATCTTTTGTCATTTTTCATGCTTGATAATTTACCTGTTAGTCCATTACATTCTAGTGGAGAATTTAAGAGACATTAATGTCTGTGGGCTTCAATATTTTCTGAAATCATAACAAAATGTGTCTTGGGAAGATGTGTTTCAAGAAGTAGGTTTGATTGTAGTACAAAAGAAGTTATGATCCAGGAAGTTAGTTCTGTTGCTTTTTCTCAATGTTACTGTAAGTTTATGTATAAAAGTGAAAAACATTAATAGGAAAATGTAGAAAAGTATATTTATCTTTTCTGCCAGGGAAGATGTTTGGAAATTGGTGCAGAATCTTCAAGATCGTTTGACGCACATTGATTTAGTGAACTTGTTAGCTGACAAAATGATAACAAAAGTGACATTGCACTTTGAACGAATACGATTATCACGTAGTTCCAAGTAAGTAGATTTTTTATCCTATTAGTAGCGTAAAAAGATATAATATTTACATATAACATTAATTCATATTAATGTTATACCTTTTTAATTGATATTAGGGAAGTTAAACTTAATACTAAATTACTGTATCATATTTCGTATTGTATCATTATAATTATTGTATCTATTGTATGATTATTGTATCATATATTCATGTTTAATTGTTATTTTCTGAACTTAAAAGATTTATTCCTTTGTTTCTCAGAAATAAAGAGATTAAAGTGGAGAAACGGTCTTATTTGGAAGATGAAGAATCAGAATTAAATTATTTAAAGTGTATTGCAGAATTAGCTTTAACACTTTTACTACCAAAACCATACTTAGAAGTTATTCCAGTGAGACATCTTTTAAAGGAAATATTAATATGTAAAGGTAAATAAGACAGTATCCATTTCCAAGGTGAGAAACTTTGTCAGAGACATATAGTTGAATTCTGACAATTGATCAGAGATTGTTCTTAATTTTTAACAAAGGTGACACATGTTTGTTCATGTGGTGCTTACTGAATTTAAAAATTGGAAACCCAGTAGAAACACAAACATGATAACAACCTCAAATGTAATACCAACATCATTGACAACAGCGGGCACCACGAAAATCCTAAATACTGTTAGCAAAGATGTAGTAAAATAAATCTTCAGTGTGTCAGTGAAGGAATGTATAAGTAACTGGTACACTATGATACAAGGGAAAACTAGCTGTACAAATAAACAGTATATGGATAACTTAGTATAACTTAGAATAGGAACAGTATATGAAGCAATGGATAACTTGGTATTGCTGAGTAATCGTCTGTGTACTTCATGGAGATTATGTTGCTATACTATCCGATTAACCCTTTCCGGCCAAGTGGTTTCAGTTTGAAACCATAGTTTCATTCTCATCCACCTTGTAGCCTATTTGTGTCATACTGTAATCACACTTGTGGAGCGTTAAAAAATAGTCACCTGGCGACATAATTTCAACGTTCAGTTAGTTCATGGCAATGTTCATGGCCATGAATTGTGTAGTATTTATAGGATGGATTTCTGCATGATATGTTTCAACAAACTCGCCCAGTGATTCAACAAACCTACGCAGCTCCAAACACCAATGGCAACACCAAATATTCACCATTGATAATGCCAAGAATGACAGATTTAAAAAATGAATGCTGAGAAGCAATTAGTATGAAATGATAGTACTAGATAAATGCCATTTAAGATTCAAATTTTACATTTTATTCTCTTGATGTAACTATTGGTTACATATTCTTTAGAAGGGTGAGGCTTGTAGTGATTTTTTTAATGTTTTTCTCTATTGATGTATATTTCAAACAATTATTTTAAAGGAACAGCAGTTATAGTTTTATCATAATATATATAAGAAAAGCCATAAAGTGTTTTTCACTTTTCTCTTTTCAGTTATATACCCTGCAATAGAAACTCTAACTGATCCTGATTACATAAATCAGAAAATTTTATTGTATGTTCATCAGCCTGAAAACAGTTCACCCCAGAGACGAAGATCCTATACTTATGCTGCTAGCTTTGAAGATTTCATACAAATGATAAAGGATTCTAAAGATATAGAAGTACTTAATCAGATAAGGTAACATCAAATAAAGATCCAAACAAATACATTTTAACCATAGTGAATTATTTTATAATGTGCCGTAAAAGAAGCCATTTGTCTTCATTTACATGGAACTGTTAGATAATCGATATCATGCTGGACTGACAAATTTGTTTTCCAGGTAGAGGAAAAGATTATTATTAGTTTCTGATAGAAATTTTTCTTAAGCATACTTGGTGAAATGCTGAACATTATTGAGTAAATGCATTTTGCTAATGAATTTTGTATTGTAACATTTTTCCAGCATTTGATAGAACACAAGACTGGCGTATCATAAGATCTCTTGTTTTCTATCTTGCATGAGGGGCATTCAAAAAGTTTTGCAACTGAAACCTGCATTGTTGTACTACAATGAGTTGAATGATCACATCTTTATTAATTGGAATTGCAACTATGAATACACCTGGCAGTAAAAGTTGAAAATTGCAGTCTGATTTAAGGCAGGCTGGTTGAGTTCAGTGTTGTTACAACTAAGAAACTCCATGAGGACTTGATAGCAAATTAGGGGTAAAGCTTATTCAATTTACACAGTGCCTGATAACTCAATCATTTGAGGATAAGAAGGAAAGCGTAATACTGTTGACAGTTACCAACTAACTTAAACTATAAGAGAGTGAATTTGAAAAATTACTTTCACTCTGAACAAACTGTGAATGGAAAAACAATTCACAGGGAGATGATGTGATCAGCACATGTGATTCATCACATGTACTGATCACATGTACTGTGTGCACATCATGTGATTAGTAACATTGACACCACGACCGTTTGGAAATGAAGTACTGAGGAAAATGGATTTGTCCTCCTCATTCAGAATCAAATTGAGAAGGAAGGATTGGGAAGCAAAATTATTAATTTTGTTTCCACTAAATGGATCCAAGCAACAAACCTACATTGTAGGATGGTGAATAGTATTATTATTATTATTATTATTATTATTATTATTATTATTATTATTATTATTATTATTATTATTATTATTATTATTATTATTATTATTATTGTTATTGTTATTGTTATTATTATTATTGTTATTATTATTATTGTTATTGTTATTGTTATTGTTATTATTATTATTGTTGTTGTTATTGTTATTATTATTATTATTATTAATTATTATTATTATTGGCATATCAGTCATTTCTGACCATGCTACACGATTAACATGTGTAACTTTTAGGATCAGCTTTTCTGCTGTATCCCTCGGTACGACAAGATTGTTACACCTTCAAGTGTGAATGATGAGGTGGTAGGTTTATAATGAGGGATGAAATGACAGTCGCAAATACAACCATTCTTATGCAGGACTCGAACCTGCAGCTTTCTCAGCGCAGACAATGCCTGCTGTAACTGTCTGCGCCATAGGACCACATTTTGTTTCTGTGAATCAGCAGTCATTGGGCCACGCGATATGTTCATCCCACATAGTACCTTAGACTTGAATATCGGAGTAGGTGCACATTATTTGTCTTTGGGGGGAATCTGCAATTTAATGCAGGATCCATTTTTACACCTCAGGGTTGTGATGATGATGATGATGATGATGATGATGATGATGATGCATTATGAAATGGACGTACACAAACATACAGACACATACGCAACACAACCATGCCTGAGGTATGACTCGAACCTGTGATCCTCTGGCTGAAGGCTGCCCCTGCCCTGCTGCCTTAGTGATCTCAGCCATCAGATCAATAATTATTATCATTATTATTATTATTATCATTATTATTATTATTATTATTATTATTATTATTGATATTGATATTGTTATTAAAAAATGTTCAAAGACACAATCCTTAGTGATGCCTCTGAGAGGGGGGGTGTACATGCACATGTTCATGTCTTTTGTATGAACTTTAATTTAATTTCGAGCTGTCTCGTGGTGCAAGAGCGAAGTCGCTCTCCTTTCACCAAGGAGGTCCGGGTTCGAATCCCGGACAATTTCTTGAGAAATTTGTTTCAACAAAACGAGTTTAGCTGCTTCACAAGGGCTAGTCCAACCCCTGTGAAGTGTGCTAAACCCTACCCCTATCCTATTTCCTTCCAAATTCTGGCCGCTGGGTAGTGACGCAGGAGCGTGCAAGAGAGAGGTGCATACACGAAGATGCTATCTGGCGTTTCTCTTGACGACTTACAGCTGTATAAAAAGTAATAGAGGATTACTCCTATTGATAATGACCGTATAAAAAGTAATGGAGGATTACTCCCAGTAATAAGCGCTCAACGCCCAATGGGGTTTATGAGACGCGTTGTGTCATGATGAATGCACAACAAATTTTTAAAAAAACAACTATTTATCTTCAATGTGACATACTCGGGAAAAGTACTTATCTATGATGCATAGTCTAAGCACAGTTTTTGAGCTCCAGAATCCTTGTCCCTCTCTAATACTAGTATACATAGTTGAAATATGAATAAATGAACTAGCAAATGTGGTTGGCAATATTTAAGAACGAGACATTTTCTCTCGTGTAGTAGACAATGGTTTATACTGGGAAATGAGCTGCAGATTTGATTTTATAGCTGTACTGATGAAATAATATTTTAAACCTTTTAAAAATTGTTCAATACATAAGAAAACTAATGTGTTAATGTGATTATATACCTCAAAACTGAATTCATCATGAATTTGAAAACTCATCTTGATAATAAGAAAATCCATAGAAATCTTATAGTAGAAGATTTTAATTTTGATCTATTAGAACTAAACATTCTACTTGACGATGCTACTTGGTGGTCCTCTTGACAACTGACTGTGACATGATAGATACCATTAATGGAGGATTACTCCCCAGTGCAAAAGCACTCAATGGGACTTGCAATCCAAGTGGCTTGGAGACGCATTGTGTCAACTTAGATGCTACAAATTTCAAAAAAAAACAAAAAACTAGTGCTTCTGTAGACTATTTTAATAAACGATCTTGGATTCACAACACATTCATTAAATCTAGTAATTTCAGTTACAAATCAATTAGACCAAAACAAACTTATATAACTATTACCCTTTATTTATTATTTTTGAAAGTGATAGAGCAAACCTAGAAAAATAGTGAATAACATAATTTCAATTAGGAATGGCCAAAAAACATTTTTGCCATCCATATGGCCACTTAGTGATGACATAAACACATGACACAATGGAATATCTTTACAATTTATGGGAATTAGATCCAATAAAACTATATTAAAAGAATATATAAGATACAATAAAATCCTGCATAATATCATCAAAGATAAGTAAGAAAGTAAGAAAAAGACACAGTTGAAACAAATAGTAATGATCCAAAAACTCAATGGAAAATTGTAAATGATA
>BLKR01001087.1:137500-150000 GCA_011170035.1 Teleogryllus occipitalis
AGAAGTATTTGGTCATGGAATTGCAAGAGGAGATTTCCTTCAGGTATGCCCTTGTGACAGAAATATGTAGGATTTGTGTTTGGTTAAAATTTGAAAAATCATTTTTAGCCTTAATCTCTCTCTCTCTCTCTCTTTCTCTCTCTCTTTCTCTCTTTCTTTCTTTCTCTCTCTGCTCTCTCCTCTCTCGTTTTAAGGGACGGCAAGTCCAGCGCTACATTCATCAGTTAACATATGCCAAAAGCCAGTGTGAGAAACAGTTATCAGCATTGGGATGTGCAAGCTGCGGAGTGGAAGAAGCAATGGAAGCCACTGCATTATCTGGTAGAAAGGTAAGTTAATCTTTGTAACTTTTACTGTCTTTCCTGTTTCAATTTTTTTTTAATGCGAGAATATCAGAAAAAATTAATGAAAGTGAAACAAATACATGCTACCAAAAAATATAAAATTGATTCAACAGCGGTTGAGAATTGTGTGAGAGAGAATGTTGGTCTGTCTCTTTAAAAAGATATTAACCCTTATCCAGGCAACCGGGGTCCCTTGAACCCTGACCCAAAATGTTCAATGTTTTACGTGAAAAGTATGGAAGGTGTTGGGATAGTTTTTTCTGACTTTATGTGCTAGACCCAGGTCTCTTTGTGGCATTAGACTCAGGTCTCTTAATATACATGTAATATTGCATTTTCTGTTTTTGTTTGGTCGATTACTTGATCATGCTTTGTGTCCAAGGGACAGACAGATATTGGGTTGCACAATGACATTTCATCTGAATGTTATCTGAGACTAAGTGTGAGCAAATCTAAGAACGACACCTTCATAGACAGTGTTGTTGCGGGTTAGTATGGGTGAGGAGAGTGAGTTTCTGAAGTCGTGTGTGGTCCAGGTTTTGTGGGAAAACTGCACAGTGATATATTGCTGAAACTTAACAAATGTTAGAAAACATGAGATCATATAATTCTTTATTGCGATATTGCAAAGGTTTTGGTTTGTACACAAAATGTAAGGAGGCAGTCAAACAGGATTGAATAACATGTTTCATGCACACATTATCGGGGAAGAAGCAGCTCCCACAACTCAGAAAATTTATAACGGTGCCAAAAAAAGAATGTTATTTGTACCTTTGGGAATGATGTAGGAAACAAAGAGATGTAGCATTTGTTCAAAGCCTGTCTGTAATGAACATTCCCAGGTAAACAATGTGTGTGATCTGTAATAAAAGAAAAAAAATGTTTAAAAAACCAATTTAAAGTATTTTGAATGGTTTTGTTAAATTAAACAATTATATTAGGATGTTCAGTTTCATTATCCACGTCCGAAAAGTACATCTGTAAGCATAATCCAGTCGCAGACACTACTGGGTTCGCTGAACCCTGCTTGGCAATTTGCGTCTTTAAAATTGGTTTTCCAGAAAAGGGTTAAAAGCTTTATCTATTTTCAACAAGTTTTCATTAAATCTGTCTTCTGATAGGATGCACCAATTTTTTGGTCATTATGTCTTGGTCTGATGAACTTTATGTACCCTGTGTATTTGTGTTTTACGTACATGTATTTTTATAAGAGTTATAATGCAAGTCATGATTTAATTATGAGTAAAACATGTTCATTCTTGTTCCATTTCATCCTTCATTAATTTCTGACAGAATTGAGATAATGAATTTTTTGAGTTATGAATGTACTTGTGGATTATTCATTGATGGATTTGATTGTTAAAAGAATAAAAAAGATTGATGAATCACATGTTTGTATGAGTTCCTCTTATTTTGGCCAATTTTTCTTATTACTCAAGTTTTAAATGAAGAAGTTATTGATGGGTCACAATTTCTTAAGTTCTTCTATAAGTCAAGCAGGACAAAATCCTTGTCTTTAGAAATTATGAACCACGTTTTCAATTAATCTTCAATTTCAAGTGTTATTGCTCAAGGGAAACACTTTCCAGTTATTTTAAAAATTACCCTAAAAATCGCCAAAATTTTATAGAGCATTTCCGGGACCGGTCGCGGTCGTTCGAGCATGAAGGTGCGCTGTCAGTGCTGTAGAACTTTTATCACAATTATTTTTGTAATTCGAATACACGAACCGGTGGATGCATAAAATAACCACGTATACGCCTTGGATACGGATCATTGAAGGTGAAGTTTTTCTTTCTGTCTGTCGCGGATAATTCGTACGTAGAAATCTAATTTCCCAACATAACCTATATTTATCATTCATCACCTGAAGGGTGACTTGCGGTGTTGGTGGATTCCCCCCGCCAGATGGCGACACATGGATAGAGGGAAATTTGAATTTGAACCTGAACTGTCAGTATTGTGGAAAAAAGGCAGTAAACAAAATCATCTGTCCAAATTGTAAGTGTCGTTACCACGAGAGCTGTGGAGGGCGAGTTAATGCAAACTCAGAGGGAGGCTTCAGTTGCTGTCAAATTGATCAAGGTGACACATCAATTACCGTTGACCTCTCATCAGACCTCGAGGCTGGCACATCAACTGAAGAACTTGCAGAATTATCAATAGAGGATAACATGGCAGCAGCGGAATTTGCGAAACTCCTTAGAGAAGAACTTGGTAAACTCCGTAAGGAAATGAAAGATGAATTTGCTACCTCGAGAAGAAACATCGATGAAACCCATAAAGAAATCAGAAACGACATCTCTGGGATTGCTAAGAAGGTGGAAGTTCTTACGACCGATTTGAAGAAATGTCAGAATGGTCTGAAAGACATTTCGAGTAAAATGAAATCAATTCAAGAAGATAATGTTAAGCTATCGATAAGATGTGATGCAATTGAGTCCAAACAACAAGACATCAACGATGAAATGGAAACTACGATAAATTCTAAAATAGAAAAATTCGGGAAAGCGCTCAAAACTAAATACACTACCGAGATCTTGCGAGCAGCCACAGAAGAGATAGAAGAAAGGAACCGCAGACAGAGAAACATCATCTACGGAATTCGAGAAAGTAAATCGGATACCCCTGTTGAGAGGAAGAGAGAGGATGTCCAGGAATTCAGAGAGATACTTAGAGACCTCAACTCCAGGAAAGAGCTACCCGCGGAAGCTGAAACCAGCATCTTGCAAGCCATACGTCTGGGAAAGTTAGATGCAGGTAAATCTCGACCATTGAAGATCACGTTGAAAACGGCGGAACTCGCACATGAGCTACTGCGAAGGAACAAGGACTTACCTCAGAACATCTCATTTAATAAGGATCAAACTCCTTTACAACGTGAGGATATCAAGGAGTTGAATATAGAGCTGGCAAGAAGACAGAAGGACGACCCGAAAGCCACTATCAAATATAGGAAAGGTACACCGATAATCATCAGCGGTCGTCAAGCTTCCCAGCAGGAAAACTAACACAGGCAACAGTACGCTATCCTACATTTTACTATACCAACATAGCAAGCCTTATACCAAAATTTGATTTGTTTCTACTGGACATTCAAGAATGCAAACCAACTATTATAGCGCTGACGGAAACATGGTTGAAACCGGATATTCCGGATCAAATGATTCACATTGAAGGCTACAATATGTTTCGTAGAGAGAGACGAAGACGCGGTGGTGGAATTCTGATATACGTAGCGAGAGAATTCAATGGAAATCCATTTACAATTATCCCACGTTCAGATATGCGAAGAGATCCTCTGGAATCGCAATGGTTGCAAATTAGGCTACATCATTTGAATTTTTATGTTTGCACGTTATATCGACCTCCTTCACCATCACATAGAATTTCAGACGTAGATGCTGCCCTTTTCGATATGCTTCGTCAGGCAAACGATTTGGAAAACCTCACTATTATCCTTGGAGACTTCAATTTTCCGTCGCTTCATTGGCCCCAACCCAGCGCAGATCACATTCCACTTGTAGAAAGAGAGTTTCTTAAGGTATTTGAAGTTTCTTGTTTCTCTCAGCTGGTAACTGGCAGAACCAGATTTCGGGACGGACAGATCAGCAACGCTCGATCTAATTGTCACAAATGATGAATCAGCTTTATCGACTCCAGTTGCGCGAAGTCCAGTCGGTAATAGTGATCATGCCGTTCTGTGCATTGATATGCAAATCGAATTTTGCTGTAAAGATTCATCTCACCAAAAGCGCAAGGTATACTGGCGTGCAAATTTCGAGAAGGCGAAGAGGGACCTTCGACAGCTTCTTCTCACTTTAGAACACGACGAGGGACTGGAAAGTAACTGGACGATATTTAGATCAGGAACTATCAATGTCTTAGATGCTCACTCACCTATCCAAAAAGAAGTTCCGAACAAAACAAACCATGGATTACTAAAAGGATATAACGATTGATACGCAAAAAGAAACGACTATGGACTAAATTTAAATCCACCAACTGTCAATCACAACACAGGAAATGTAAAGAGTTACGCAACACAATATCAAATGAGATTTGTGTTCGTAGGAGAAATTATGAACAAAATATTGCCAAGGCCAAAGGCAAACATCTGTACCTGTACATTCGCAAACAGATTTCTTCCAAAATCTCTATCCCACATACCCTCCGGAAAGATAATGGGGAAATTGCTTCGAATCCTGGTGATATCACCGAGGTATTCGCAGAAAGTTTTCAAACCTTCTTCACATTGGAACCACACGATTCCCTCCCATCTGTATCCTCACCTCCTTCTGAAGAAACTCTGGAAGACATCGACTTACATATTGCAGATGTTTTTGACGTTCTCATATCGCTAGATCCTAACTCTTCTGCTGGTCCAGATGGTATCCCTCTTGTACTGAGAGAATGTGCCCAAGAACTTGCCCCAGCTCTGTGTAAAATCTTTCAAGACTCCCTTGATTCCGGAACATTGCCGACGGACTGGAAAACAGCTAATATTACACCAGTTTTCAAGAAAGGTAGTAAGCTAGATCCCGCTAACTACAGGCCCATTAGCTTGACTAGCTCGGTATGTAAAGTCTTTGAGCGGATTCTGGCGGACAAGATACTTGACTTTGCTTTGAAAACTGGACGCATACCACTACACCAGCACGGTTTCGTACCAGGGAGATCTATAATTACAAACCTATAATCCTCATTGCAAGACTGGACAATGGATCTAGATAATGGAAACCCTATAGACATCATCTACTTGGACTTCTCCAAAGCATTCAACAAGGTACCGCACCGAAGGTTGCTTCATAAACTTGCTTACTTTGGCATAAGGAGGTTGCTTTTGCGCTGGATAAAGTCTTTCCTTGAGGTTCGCCGTTTGTTGCGTGAGAATTGGAGAAAAAAAGTCATCACTGAAGAGAATCAACAGCGGAGTTCTCCAGGGCTCGGTACTGGGGCCGATCTTATCCATCCTTTATACTAGCGATTTACCGAACGGTATACTCTCCCATTTCAAGATGTATGCAGATGACACCAAATTCTATGCTAACCCTCTGTTGAATCATCTCCACCTTCAAGAAGATTTGAATGGGGTTTATGAGTGGTCGAAAATTTGGATGTTACCCCTGAATGAAACAAAATGTATGGTCGTGCATATTGGAAGAACCAACCCACAGCGAAATTACCAAATAGGCGGAAGGAACTTGTCTGAAGGTCATGAAGGATCTGGAAATTATGATCTCTAACGACCTCAAATGGGAAAACCATGTGTGTAACATCACAAAAAAGGCTAACAAGGCTATATTTACACTGTGCAAAGCCTTTAACACTGTGAGGAGTGATGTATTCACCTCCCTATATAGAACCTACATTCTCCCGATACTTGAATTTGGCACTGCGATTTGGAATCCTTACCTTCTCAAAGACATAAATCTGCTAGAAAATGTACAAAGGAGAGCCACACGTTTACCTATAGACCTCAAGAACATGGCTTACAATCAACGACTGACGAGACTCGAACTTCCGACTCTTGCTACTAGGAGAAAATGCGGTGACATGTTTGAAACTTTCAAAATCTTGCACGGGTATTACAACTCCGATCTTGGTAGAATTTTTCAGCTCTCTGAAAATCTACATCTACGTGGTCATGGTATGAAACTTGTAAAATCTAGGCATAATCTAATGCAGCACAAGAACTTCATAGGTAACCAAGTTGTCGACACCTGGAACATACTACCCCAGAACGTGATGGCAGCACCTAGTCTTCAGATTTTCAGAAGAGCTTATGATGGTCTCTTTAACGAGGAAGGCCATGGACTTCATTGATATGCGAACTCTTTTCCTCCTATACAAAAATTTTTAAAAAATTGTGAATTATTGTGATACTATGTGATACTGTCATTTACATTTTCATGTGATATTAAACAATGTGATATGTTGAAAACAATTAATTATGTTAGCGCTGATTCAGGCCATATCAGATTTGCCTGTATATTACTTTAAATAAGTAAATAAATGATAATTATAGGATATTTCAATGAGAATTCACATTTACGTCAATGTCTACTGATTAACAATTTTGTCATGACCTTATTCAGAATTGTTAGTTATCAGCAAAATTGTAATAATAAGAAAAAAAATGTGGTTGAAGTTATCTTGATTTCATCTCTTTTTCTCTTTTCTTTCCACTTACTGTGTGACACATTTAAAACACTGAATTTTAGGAAATTGTGATTAGTTCTATTTTCCTGTAATCATTAAGTTAGTAATAAAAAAAAATGTGTTCCCAGAACACATGAGTTTTGAGGGAAAAATTAAAACTGAATATTATGTAGTCATTTTTTTCGGTACTTAAGCAAAATTTAAAGATATATTTTTTGATGATATTTCAAAATTGAAAGATTTCATTTAATGTTAGAGAACAATAATTTGCATCAACTGAAAGATAGAATAAAAATGTGAGGACAAGTTCAATGCAGAATGTTCGCTCTACATTCATAATAAAGTTAACCTTGTAAAATCTAATCTGCTCCTTGTTAATCTTTTCCTATATCCAATTTATAATTATTTGAAATGAATTGTGTTAAGATCTTTTTATTTTTACACTAATAGTATTTTGTTTTTGTGGGCTTGTTTTTCTGCAGATTTTGCAGTTAGACACTCTGCTTGAAAATCCTCTATGTAGGCAGTTTTTGGCTGAATTTCTGGATCAGGCAGGTGATAAATTACTATTGAAATGTTGGGAAGCAGTTGAGGAATTGAAACAAGCAAACCGCTGTGACTGGCATCAGCTAGCTACAGATATTTTTTATAAATACATTAATAATCCTTCGCCAGCAATTTCTGTGGAAAAGGTATGCATTACTTATGTATTTTTAATGTTCAAATTATAGGTAACGGAGTGACATTTAGAACAATGTTGCACCAGTATATCAAGTCGCTAATGGAGCACCGAAGCACAAGTAGCACAGAACATAACGGTTACTCTTTATTTCTACTAGAAAAGTTTTCTGCTTTCTCAGAAATGTTTGCTTGTGAGCAGCCTGTGCTGAAGCGGATGGAGCAGTTTCTGCTGGGAAATCAAGGACCAGAAGTATTCTATGATGTCCAGAAGGATGTAACTCACTTGCTTGAGGAGAAGATCTACCCTACCTTTCTAGTTAGTGATACTTATCAGCGCATGGAAGCTGCTTTAGAACTAGTAGCTGATGCAGAACCTGCTGAGGAAGGTCAGTTCATTAATAATTCATTTGAAAGTTTAGCCATTCAGGTTATCCTTCATCTCTTTATAAAAAAAGTTTGTTTGTTAAGTTTTTTTGTTTTTATATTTGTGAAAAATTTTTTTCTCATTTTATATTAGATATTTTTGTTTAAAATACTAACTCTACTCTCCACATTGTAATTCCTTTATCTTTTATGCAACGAACCATCTTAATAACCCACTTCCTATTCTAACCTAATAGTAATAATTCCTAACCCTCTACCATTCCTCCAAATCACTCCAATCACCTAATCCGAAAATTGAAATTGAGAACTCAAGAAAGTATAACCTCATTCTTATTAAGGTTAACGATAAGTTAACAGTGTATAATTATTGTCAAAATGCTCTTGTAAAGCACTAATCCACAGTGTAAGAAAATTGTTCAGTAATAATTTTTAAAAAAGTATGCAGTGTGTAGATGTGATTGCAATTTATAATATATTTATAATAACCTGAAACAACTTTCTGTTTAAGAAAGCAATGTTAGAATGCACTTCTATGTCCTCTAGACCTTTTCTGTAAATTGCCCAATGATTCTATGAAGTCTCAGGTTCAAAAACAAGGATGAGCCGATGTTTGTGATCAGAAGATATCGCAAGCATGTGCGAGTTCATGCCTTATAGAGCTTTAACCCCATGCTGACTCTGTCAGAATGTGACAAACATTTCTGACAGCACTTCTTATCATGCTTCCTGCACTCATTGAGAAATGTACACCTATCTATCAGAGATCCAGAATTCAAAATCTATTCATGAAATGATGCCTGCACGGGCTTAATGTGAATATTCTTTTGAAAAGTAATGCAATCAATGTGTGGTACTTTTTTCCAATAAATTTAGTTCAGTATTACAAAAAACATTGGGTTTTGGTTGGGGATTTTCCTCTGAGGGTGATGCATCCGGGTGTTTGGAAGAAAATAATTTTGCTTTTTAAGTTTTGGCATAAAAATGTATTGGAAATAGCGTATTGCACAGACTGAAGGTTCTTTTATGTAAATCTCAAACATTGAAGTCTTGTTGCCCCAATTTGGATTTTTCTCTTCTTCACGTTTTAGAGGTGTGTCAACTGAGGAATACAGCGAAGTTAGGTTTGGTGGTATATAAATATTTATGACTGGCAGTGGGACTTAATACTGTAGACCTAGTCTCTCACTAACTTTAGAAACTTCCCACCAAGAGTTTGATTTCTGTTTATCACAAAATATCTGCCATCCCTCTTCAACATAACATTCTTCACCCACCTTAGCCACCTCTTATTGGCTAATGTGCTCATCATTTGTCCACAGTCAAATTCTAATATTAACAGTAACATATGTGTGTGTGTGTGTGAGAGAGAGAGAGAGAGAGAGAGAGAGAGAGAGAGAGAGAAAGTGTGTGTGTGTGTGTGAGAGAGAGAGAGAGAGAGAAAGTGTGTGTGTGTGTGTGTGTGAGAGAGAGAGAGAGAGAGTGAGTGTGAGAGAGAAAGAGAGAGAGAGTGCGTGTGTGTGTGTGTGAGAGAGAGAGAGAGAGAGAGAGAGAGAGTGAGTGCATGTGCGTGTATGTGTGTGTGTGTGTGTGTGTGTGGACACACACACACACATTTGTGCAGCTGTTACAAATCCATTTTAAGTTGCAACATTTTATGTTCAAAAATATGAAAAAGCTTCCAGAAAAAATGTTTAACACACTCATGATGATTTGTATTTTCCATACTATTTCGTATTTTTTCTCATGGATTTTTGAAAAAAATACATTTATACGTGAACATTTTTGCATTGTTTCCTTCAATGAATTCCTTTCTTTAAAATCAGTTTCTGTTTGGAACAAAGAAGAGATTCTTTTTTCATTTCTTCAAGAAATTCTTTTTTTCATTTTTTTCAGCATGTTTACAAGACTCGGATGATCCTTTAAGTAGCACTAATGTAGTTGAAGAGTCAAGTTATGCTCATAGAAAACTTGATGAAATTCAGAAAAGACTTGATGATAAAACACAAGTAAGTATTGTAATTTTTGTGTCTTACGTTATTTATTGAAAGATTTTCTTTAACTACATATAACATAATTATGAAATATTTACACATTTCATGATTTACACATTTCATTACACATTTCATAATTACGACCTTTTTGAGCAAGTTGATTACTGTGATAGATTTCAATTCGGAATAAAATTCCTGAATTATTCATAAAAATTGCGTCTGAGGACAGCCACTGTTAAAAGAAGTTCATAATTTTTATGTAGGCATTAGAAGCTCTACGCTGCAATATGAAACCAGATCATAGCGTATTATCTCGTTTAGAAAGTGATGTGGAAGCTCTTCAAGGAGAGAAACGGCAACTTGAAGCACACTTAATGCGCACAGAAGCTTGGTCAGAACATCTTGGACGTTGGAGAGCTGTAGTCCAGTCTGCAGAGGTGATTCTGTTTTTGCTTCTGTATGTGAAACTATGTAACAGATATTAATTTTTTTCTCCAGAATATGGAGTAATTAAGAGAAAACCACACTGCTTTTTGTTTTTCATGTTATATATTTTAACAATATTTATAATGTTGCACTCAGATGTCAGAAGAAAAGGAGAGCTTGCAGTTTGTTTTAGTGGTCCATGTGTTAGAAGATGAAACCGACTCAGATGCAGTTTCAACGGGATGGGTAGTATTAAGGAGACTATCAGAATTTCAAGAACTACATCGTAAACTTAGGTAAGATAAGTATAATAATGATGATGATGATAATAATAATAATAATAATAATAATAATAATAATAATAATAATAATAATAATAATAATAATAATAATAATAATAATAATAAAATAATATAGTAACATATAATGGTCCTTTTACAATTTTAAAATTTATACATTTCATTCACAAAAACCATGAATTAGCTCAAGTACCTTATTGAAATTATAATGGAAGTGCCATTTGCAATGTCTTAGGCATGTGTGCTTGTAAGTTGTTATTATTTAATTATTTAGTTATGCTTTACAGTGAACAGAGTTGCAATCTCATGCCCTTGTGTACAATGTTTTTCAAATGGATGTAAATATAGATGAATAAAAAAATAAAAACTTTTTATAAGAATTTTTATGAAACTACTGGTAATACAGATCCGTGATGAATCTATATTGTAAACTGCTTGTGGAAATGCCTTTCATTAATCATCAATTCTGTTAAACACATTGAAGAAGGATATTATTACAGTAAAATAGTACTGAATAGTGATGTGAGAACATTGTATGGTGAATATATTTTAAGGAAACAATTAGAATTGTGTGAAGATAGGAACCTCCTAAAAAATTTTCCTGACCTAAAGGACATTACTGAAATGAAAATTCAGAGCATTTTGTGACATGTTCTTGTCTTAGTCTTTTGAAATGCAAAATTTCAACATTGAAATATGTGGAGGAAATGCAGCAACTTGAGTACTAATAAATGCAAGGATTTAAAAAGTGTCAGTACTATAATAGAGTATTGAAGAATAGTGGCTTGCATTGGAGAACAAGGGCCAGTGGAACTGGGGGAGGGTTTGTAAAATGTCATCCCCACCTCCCCCTCCCCCTCTGTCCTATTTCCCCCTCTAACCCACGTCTGTAGGTTGGGTAATACTAAAGAATTGTATGTTTTTTGGCACTTTTCTTTTAAAAAATAACATATACGTTATGGGTACATATTAAAAGTTAACATATAGTATTTTGTATTGGATGATGTTCACAGTCAGTTGAGTTCTAGTGTGAAGCATTTAGAACTTCCTTCTCAGTCTCTCAAATTCCGATTTGGCAAATCGGCTCTGGAGAAAGCTTTGGAAAAAGCAAAAGGACAGATCCAAAAATATTTACAGGTATTATTTTGTTTTAGAATTGAATTTTTTTTATATATATATATAATAGAAAGAGGAACTATTACATGTAAATTTCTTTTCATTTTCAGTTTGTGTTAGAAGATGATACTCTTAACAAAAGTGAAGCAATCTATGCTTTTCTCAGTCCTAGCTCTGAACACTTAAAACAGACTGTACCATCTCCCCAGAAACCCAAATTTGCTTTCTCTACACTTCTTAAAAAGTAAGTTAAATAATTTTCAGGACTGGATGAAAGAATTAAACTGAAGTGTCTGAAGCACTCATTGATATTTTGCAGTTTTCACATAGTCTAAAAGGTGTAGAATTTAAAAAATAAAAAATGAAATTTGAATGTTCGGTTGTTGTAAGGGTACAGTTTCATCACTATGTCCCTTTTGCATAGCATTCATAAAAGAAATTGGGAGGGGGGAGATTGGTTGGCAGCTGTTGTGTAGTCCTTTATTCATGTATTCAATTACAAAAGTCTTGTTCGTGAATAATTTAGCAATAAAAAAAAAATTGTACCTTCAGCCCATTGCAGCTAGTAGAGGGGCTGTCCTCGGGGGCAGACATTACCGCTGATTCTGGAGGCCTTGATAGTGAAGATGAGAGCTTTCTACTTCTGCTGGATGAGAGTGATGGACGAACCTTGCCTACTGAAGATAGTGGTGGCAGAGATGGAATTGCAGAGCCACTGTATGATTTACTTGGAGAGATCTTTGATTTGAAAGGTGTATTTATGTGGCTCAGAAAAACTATAATCACTTTTGTTCAAATTACATATAATAAAACAATTAGCAGGTAAGATGATCTGAAATTATAAGCCTAAAACTATTTTTGTTATTTTTAATCTCTTGCCCTTTGAAACATAAGAAGACAATTATTATAATTGTGAACCAGAAAATGAATTTTCAACAGAAAATCTCTTCCTATAACATGTGGTGTAGCCAGAATCCATGTTTTATGGGTCCCTAAAAGTGAAAAAATTGATTGACGTCAAAACATCTCTCTCCAAAATTTATATTCCCCAGTCAATCAGAAAAAAATCGATATTTTTCTAATGGATATTTTGATTT